>PVHT020000521.1:5422200-5589476 GCA_004024745.2 Catagonus wagneri
TGATTCCTAGCCCTCTGATGGGTGGGGCTTTGTCTCTGGATGAGATTAGAGGCTGGCTGTGTGCCTGAGGGGTCTTTAGGCAGCCTGTTTAGTGATGGGTGGGGCTGTGATCCCACCTGGATTAATGTTTGGCCTGGGGCTTCTCAGCGCTGATGGGAGGGACCAGATTTTCCCAGAAATGGCCCCCTCCAGAGAAATGTAGGCTAATGAATGTTCCCGAGAGCTTCACCTCCAGTGTCCTTCCCCCACAACAAGCCACAGTCACCCCTATTTTCCCAGGAGATCCTCCAAGAATTGCAGTAAGGTCCACCCGGATTCCTATGGAGACTGCTTTGCTCTGGGACCCAGTGCACATGAAAGTCTGTGTGTGCCTTTCAAGGATGGGGTTTCTGTTTCCCCCAGTCCTGTGGAGCTCCTGCACACAAGCCCCGCTGGCCTTCAATGCCAGATGCTCTGGGGGCTCTTTCTCCCTGTGCCCGATCCCCAGGCATGGGGTTTTGACGTGAGGCTCAGAACTCTCAGTCCTGTAGCTAAGTCTCTGTGATGCAGTTACTTTCCAGTCTGTGGGGCTTCCCACCCGGGAGGTATGGGGTTGCTTCTATCGCGCAATCGCCCCTCCTATCTCTTGATACGGTCTCCTCTTTGTCTTCTGGAGTAGAATATCTTTTTTGGAAGTTTATAGTCCAGTTGGTTGAAGGCTGCTCGGCATTTGTTTGTAGTTTTGCTGTTTTTCGGGAGAGAAGTTTAGCTCCAGTCCTTCTATTCCGCCATCTTAATCCAATCTCCGAGAACTATATTTAATGTTTTATTTTCATGACTTTCTTTCTCAGACATCTTAATAATTTTGTACATCTCTACACAATATTAAGACTAGTAATTATGTTTCAAATTAAGTTTTATGACCCTTTAGATCTAAGGCCATATTTTGACTTTCTCCATGGCTTCTCCTTTGGCTCCAGTGCCCAAAGAACAGCATTGTGTATTTAATAACTGCTGACAATTTTGGCAAAAAGCTATTGGTTGATCATCTGCCAAGAGAAGAGTATATAATACCTGTGTGCTTTAATTCTGCATCTAATATCAACCTCTGCCCTCATTAGGCAGTTGCCTTATCTATTATTTTATCTGTAGTACATATTTGGAAACTGAAATCTAACATACTCACATAAATGTGTTGGGGGATTGGACTTTTCAAGATTACAACTGTAAATTGGTTCCTACTAGGTTTTGAAATGACTTTTTAAGGCATTTGGTGAAGTTCAACAGCATCCTGTAAAGTGCTTGACATGGAGCCTGGTAACCCATATGTCTTAGTGCCTTCAATTTTAACTTCTTTAATCATCATAACAACCCTATGAAGTAAGTATGGGTAATATGCTATTTCATAAATGAAACAAACTGGGACAAAATAGGTTTTAAGTGCAAGGGGTCTGGCTCTAGGGTGTGTTCCCTAAACAAAATAAATCCTGCAGAATAAATTTTAACTTTTACATTCTTTGACCCTTCAGACTATGTTGCTTTTAACTTTTGGCAAAGGAACAGTCTTTACCCTGTTTGGAAATCCATAAAGTTTCTAACTTGGCCAAACGTCTTCTCAGTTTCAGATTCTCTGATGTTTCTTGATGGCTTACATGCTTGTCTGAGTCACAGATAGGCTGCTTTCACTTGACCTCTGGAGGTTGTGTATTTCTTACTCTGACTTATATGACTAAAGACCTATGTCTGTTTTTTTCTCAAGATATCCATCAATATTTTTCTTACTATAGACCCTAAATACTCTTTGGCTGTTAACATTCTCTCTATGAATCCATCCATCCCACCAACAAACTATCCATTCATCTATCTGTCCATCAATCTATCCATCTGTTGTGGAATAGTGGAATAGCATCCTCTCTACCCTTTTTCTGAAACCCTGTAACATTACGGTTATTTACAGGCTCAGTAGTATAGACTGATATAGTGTGACTCCTGTTTGGTATCAGCATGAGTTATCCATATATGTGTCTCAGGCTAATGTCCTTTAGCCTCTAGCTCTAAATAACATGGGATGACTAAAGAAAAAATATATTTACATTTTTTTATGGCCACACCTATGGCATATGGAAGTTCCCAGGCTAGGAGTTGAATCTGAGCTGCAGCAGCCAGCCTCTACTACAGGAACAGCCACAGCAAGGCCAGATCCGAGCTCCCTCTATGACATATATGGCACCTCATGGCAATGCTGGATCCTTAACCCACTGAGCAAAGCCAGGAATCGAACCTGTACCCTGATATGAGTCAGATTCTTAACCTGCTGAGCCACAACAAGAACTCATTTTTTGAAAAAGGTCACGTTTAAATGCAGAGGCCAAGATACACATTAAAACAAAATTTTGACTATTCTATCAATAATAAGATTTCACATTTGAATGAAGTTTCCAGCTTATAATTTCACAAAACTTTCAAAATTATTTCTGGCAACAAGACCTGTTAATAGTATGATTATTGTCATCAGTGATTAGAAATAATGGTGGGATATCTCTTAAGAACCTGAAAATAAGGAAAATATTTTTCTCTCCAAGTTTTAGTTTTTAAAATCAACATTTATTAAATGAGCAGAATCACCCACAAGATTCAAGTCAATCTTGATGAGAGTGCATTGCAATATTTTAAAAAATGTAGTGCCAAAATGGGTATCAGTGAGTCATGAAGATCAAGTAATTATTCACAGAATCTAGAATGCTAGAAATAAGTGTTATTACAAGTGTCATTCAGAAGAGAGAGCCATTAAAAAATGGGCTTGGACTATTACAGTCTCATGACAAGATCCAGCTTTGTTGTTACGACTTAAAACAAGACTATGTGAATCCGATACTATTAACACTTCAATTTAACTAAATTATTTGTGCCATTCCCATATTCACCAAAAAAAAAAAAAAAGCTAGTATTGATTTGGCTTCCCATGTAGTTCTGCCTATAGGAGAGAAAGGACTGATCAATCTGCTTCAAACATGCTGGATTATGGGAGAGTTATTTGTTGGATATTTGGGGTTATATGTAACAGAAATTTACTTGTGTCAGCTTAAACAAAGAAACAAACAAAAACAAACTAAATGTGAACATGTGAGTTGATAATGAAGATGTGCTGCAGGAAATATGTGTCTCTTAGACTTTGTGGGGATGCATGCAGACAGGTCTCAGAAGTGACCTAAAATGAGAAACTGGAAAGCCACAGTGTACCCATAAAACCCTTTCTCTCCAGTCCTTATTTTTCTTCATCACATGGATTCTTCCTTTTCAATTTCTATAAGCAATTACTTCTACTTTTCTAGGCTATATGCGAATTACAGGATGACTACTTTATATTTCCCTGGCATACATATTTTTACAGTTAGCCATACATCTTGAAACTATTCTGTTTCTTTTCATTTTATCATTGAGGTATAATTGACTTATTAATCAAAGGTCCATGGACTGAGGGCCTTCCTCTTGCGTGCCTTAGATAAGGCTAGGTGGAGCTTACCAAAGCCCCTCTCTTTTTGATTTGAATTGACCAATCTGGCCTTATCCTGGGACACCAAAGCGATCCAGTCCTGAACCATAATAAAGACATGTGCCCCAAGTCCTGCTGCTATCTTTGCTTGCACCCCGCTTTGATCTCCCCATGTGGTCCCTTGAGGTAGAGCATGTTCCTGTGGATCCAGGACCTGAGAATAATAAACTCCTCTATTTCAGCTTTTGCAGTCTTTTGTTGAATCTTGGCTCACCATCTGACACCCTCAGCTTTACTTAACAAGTACTTAATTTAACAAAGTCACAATGGTGTGAAATTTAGGATCATCTTGTCAAATTTCTACAGAAAGGGGCTTTTTGAGCATTTATTGGAATATGTTGAAATTCTAGACCAGTTTGGGGAAACTTGACATGTTAAAAATTTTATGTCTCCTGGCCAATGAGTATGATATGTCTCTCCATTTTGGGGGGGTATTCTAAAAAAATTCTTTCGGGGAGTTCCTGCAGTGGCTCAGTGGAAATGAATCCAAATAGAAACCATGAAGTTGTGGGTTCAATCCCTGGCCTCACTCAGTGGGTTAAGGATCCGGCATTGTCGTGAGCTGTGGTGTAGGTTTGCACACGTGGCTCGCATCTGGCATTGCTGTGGCTGTGGTGTAGGCTGGCAGCTGTAGCTCCGATTGGACCCCTGGCCTGGGAACCTCCATAGGCTGCGGATGTGGCCCTAAAATAAAAAAAAAAAATTCTTTCAGTAAGATTTTGTAGTTTTTAGTGTACAGACTTGTACATTTCCAGCCACCTTTATCCATGCATAATTTGTAGTTTTTAATTTATCATGTGGTATTTTCTATTCTAATTTTTAATTTTTTGTTGCTAGCACATGGAAATTCAGTTATTTTGTATATCGATCTTATATGGTATAATGTTACTAAATTCATGTAAAAGTTACTGTAGCTTTTTGGTGTTTGTCTTACATTTTCTTCACAGACAATTATGAAGGGACAGCTTTAATTCCGTCTTTCCTACCTTGATACTGCTTATTTCTCTTACTTTCATTATTTCATTGGTGAGAAACTTCATTAAAGTTTTAAAAAGGAGTGGTGAGAGTAGACATACTTTTCTTCCAATTATAGAAGGAAAATATTCAGTCTTTCAATACGCAGCATGATATTAGCTGTAGGTTTTCTGTAAAAGCTCTGTATCAGGATTGGTATACTTTCCTGTATTCCAATTTTGCTCAGAATTTTTTTTTTCAGGAATAGATGCTAAATTTTGTCGAAAGCTTGTTCTGATAAGAAGATTATGTTTTTGTTTGTGTTTGTATTGTGTGGGTGGTGTTTTTAGCTTGGTAATATATTTAAGGATAATGGTTTGTTTTCTAATGTTAAATTAACCTTATATCCCAGAGATAAACCCCATTTCACCTTGATGTATTATGCTTTTTACATATCGTTGGATATGATTTGCAAGTATTTTCCTAAAGATTTATGCATCTTTGTCCACAAGGTCTATTAGTCTATGGTTTTCTTCTCAATTTCCTTTTCAGATTGTTTATTGCTAGTGATTTTTGCATGTTGATCTTGTACCCTGAAACATTAGCTCAATTCATTTGCTAGCTCTAATAGCTGTTTTTTGGATTCTTTAGGATGTTCTATATATAAGCTCATATTCTGTGTAGAGGTAGTTTCACTTTCTCTTTTCCATTTTGAATGCCTTCTATTCCTTTTATTTCCTCTTGGATCTTTCTGGAACTTGTAGTGCAAAATTCAGCAATGGTGGGTGGAGGAACATCCTTCTCTTTCTTCAACATGGGGGGAGGGCAGCTTTCATTCATTCACTGCTCCGTATACTATTATTTGAGATTTTATGAATTCCCTCTGTTATGTTGAAGACATTTCTTCTATCCCTAGTTTTCTGAGTATTTTTATTATGAAAGGTGTTGGTTTTTGTCAAATGCTTTTTCTGTATTAATTGATCTGATCATTTTTTCCTTCATTCTGTTTATGTGGTATATTACACATTGATTGATTTTCATTTGTTAAATCACTCTTATATTCCTGAGATAAATTCTTCTTTTTTATGGTGTTTGTGCCATTCAGTATGCTCTTGGATTCGGTTTGCTAAGATTTGGTTGAAGGTTTTTCCATCTATATTCATTTCTCAATATGTCTTTATCTGACTTTGGTACTAAGGTAATGCTGGTCTTGTAAAATGAATTAGAAAGTCTTTCCCCCTCATCTTGTATCTTTTCGGAGAGTTTCAGAAGAATTGTCCTTAATTCTCTAAATATTTGCTGGAATTTGCCATTGAAACCATCTGCTTCTGGGCTTTTCTTTGTTAGAAAGTTTTTTGTAAAAATTATTATTATTGATTAAATCTCTGTTTGTTATACATGTATTCGTATTTTCTATTTCTTCTTGAAATCCATTTTGGTGGTTTGAGTATTTCTAGGAATTTGTCCATTTCATATAGGTCATATCCCTTGTTGGCAAACAATTGTTCATAGTATTCTCTTATAATATTTTTTTCTTTCTGTAAAGTCAGTAGCAATGAGCCCACTTTTATTTCTAATTTTAGTTGTTTGCATCTTTTTTCTTTTTATTAATAGTCTAGCTAAAGATTTGTCAATTTTGTTGATCTTTGGAAAGAACAAACTTTTAGTTTTATTGATTTTTTATGATTTTCCTAATTTCTTTTTTGTTTATGTCTGTTCTAATCTTTATTATATCCTTATGATAGAAGAAGTCATTTTTGAGTTTCTGTCTAGTCGTTATATAGTATAACAACACTGCTCACACCCAGAGTCTGGGCATTTAGATAAGGACCTAAGCTTTGAATTCCCTGAACAAGTTCCCTTGTTGTTTTTCCTGAGACGCCTTTTAAAATAACCACTTAGATTTGAGCCCATGAAAAATTAGTTATCACTGCCCCAACCACTTTATAGTAATAGGTGCTTGCTCTCCTGTTCCCTTATTTCCTTCTTGTTAGAGGCCTGAGTCAGAGGACTGGCCTTCCTCTGGTTCACTGTGCCTCTGTTCTAGTATCTGTAAGTAATAAAACAATGACTTTATTTCCTTTTTGTGAGTGTATTGAAATTGTACCTTTAGTCAAATGACCCCTGAGTTTCACTTCCCTGAAGTGAAGGCTTAGAGGCTGAGGGAGCTACCTGCTGCCCTCAATGTGGATAGCTTGTTTCTCCTCATTCAGTGGGTCATAATTTGCACATTCTTAACAACATACCAGCTCCAGTTTTCCAATATAATCCTTCCTTCTGATTGCTCTAGGTTTAGTTTGCTCTTCTTTTTCTGGATCACTTAGATATGAAGTTTTACAATTGATTTGGGATTTTATTTTTTATATGTTGGCATGTAGAACTATACATTTTCTTCTAAGCACTCTTTTCTGCAGCTAATAGATTTTGTTATACTGAATCTTCATTTTCATTTGTTATTAAGTATTTTCAAATCTTCCTTGTAATCTTTTCTTTGACCTATTGGTTATTTAAGAGTGTATTTAATTTCCACATATTTCTTAATATTTCAGTCTTCTGTTATTGCTTTATGTTTTCATTTTATGATTAGAAGAGATAATGTTTATAATTTCAGTCTTTTCATATAGAAATGTGTTTCGTGGCCTAACATATTATCACTCTTGAAGAATGTCTCTCGTGTGTTTGAGAAAAATGTGTATTCTGCTGTTGTAGAATGTTGTTATGACTGTAGATCTAGTTCATTTACGATGTTGCTCATATTGTTTTATTGGTCTCTCTCTAGATATTCCATGGATTATTGAAAATAGAGTACTGATGTCTTCAACTTCTATTGTAGAGCTGCCGATTATCCCCTTTAATCCTATCAATTTTTGTACTTCATTTTATTAGTTAGATTGTTGAATTCCCCAACCGTAACTGAGCATCTCTCTAACCTAAGTCTTATCATTTTTTGCCTCACGTATTTTGAGTCTGTACAGAAATGTACTTGAACATTTAGAATTAATTTCTCTTTTAGATTATTGACCACTTTATTACCATATAATGTTTCTTTTTCTCTGGTAATATTCCTTGTTCCTAATGCTATTTTGTCTAATGTTAATATAACTCTTCTAGCTTCTTTTTGGTTGTTTTTGCACAATATTTTTCACCCTTTTTCTTTCAATTTATATACATTCTTTTTAAAAGAATGTTTCTTCCAGAAGGCGTGCAGTTGTGTCTTAATTTTTTATACAATCTAACAATCTCTATATTTTTACTGATATGTTTAGACTGTTTACATTTAGTGCACGTACTGATGTGGCTGGATTAAAATCTACCATCTTGTTAGTTGTTTATTTATTACTCATATGCTTTGTTTCTTTTTTCCCCTTCTTTTTCTACTTTATTTTTAAAATTGATTTTGTATTTTTATTATTCCATTGTGTATCCAATATGGCCTTTATAAATTCCATAAATTTTTAAAATTTTTGTGTTTGCTCACAGTTTAAAATATTTGTTTTTAACTAATCATATTATATATGTATGCACATTATATTGCCTCATGAGTTGTATAAAGATTTCACACACTATTCTATTTCTCCTTCCATCCTTTCTAATATTTTTTCATGCATTTAACTTTTCAATATATTTAAAGTGATTATATATATATCAGTTATGCAGTTAGCTTTTTAAAGCAGTTAGAATAAGAAAAAATGTTTTTATATTAATTCCCACTTATTCCCTTTCCAATATTTTCCTTTTTTTTTCATCCAGTTACAAATTTCTGCCTGGTTTCGTACTTTTTCCTGAAAAAATTGCTTTTAAGATTTCTCATGACTCATGTCTTCCGGCAATGAACTTTCTCTCTTTCCCTCTCTCTCTTTTTTCTTCTGAGTAAGTCTTTATCTCTCTTTAATTATTTAAAGATAATTTTGATGGGCATAGATTTTTCTGTTGATTGTTTTAATTTTTTTTTAACATTTTGAAGATGTTACTGCATTGTGTTTTGGTTTCCATAGAATGTGTAATGAACAAGAAATTAATTCATTTCTATTAGTAGTCACAAATAATGCTAAAATCAGCACTTATGATGCTCACTATGCTTAAGTACAGTTCTAATAGGTTTCAAATATTAATTACTGTATTTTCAATGTTAATTTAAGCATGCATTTAACAAAGTGAATTTAAATGTCTTGTATACTTCTTAAGGGAAGAAACATGTACACATATACATGCATGCATATGTACATGCTAAAAAGATAAAAATGTACAACTAAAATCACATTCAATAGTGGAAGACTAAACACTAATTCCTTAAAGTTGAGAACAAAATAATGATGTGTCTATTAAACATAATGTTGGGGATCTGATTAGTGTGATTTGGTAAATAAAGGAACTATAAGACAAACGAATTGGAAAAACAGAATTAAATATGTGCTTATTCACAGACAATATATTTATCTGTGTATGAAATCCTATAGAGTATGCAGAAAATACAGGAACTACTAATTAGAACAAACTGCTACTAATAAGTTAGTTTAGCAAGATCACAGGATATTAGGTTAATGTATAAAAATCTGTTGCAGGAGTTCCCATTGTGGTTCAGTGGGTGATGAACCTGAGTAGTATCCATGAGAATGTGGGTTTGATCCCTGCCCTGACTCAGTGGGTTAAGGATTTGGCATTGCCATGAGCTGAACTGTAGGCTGCAGGTATAGCTCAGATCCTTCACTGCTGTGGCTGTGGCATAGACTGGCAGCTGTAACTCTGATTCGACCCCTAGCCTGAGAACTTCCATATCCCACAGGTGCAGCCACCCCCAAAAAATGAAAAAAATAAAAACTAATTGCAGTTCAATATATCAGCAGTAATTAATCAAAAAAAGTTAAATACTTATTTAAAAAAGCATATAAAATCATAATATAAGATTGTTTTTTAACAAAATATATATAAGGCCTATATATTGGAAACTACAAAACAGTGCTAGAAGAAATTACAGAAATCTAGATGAGAAATAAACAGTATTCATGGATTGGAAGTCTCAACTTCTTAACCATGAAATCTTACTGCATGGATATGTAGATTTGATGTGTCACCATCCAGATTTGTGGCACACTGTCTTATATAAACTGACAAGCTGATTCTAAAATTTATATGGAAATGAGAAGTCCTAGGAGAGCCAAAACAGTTTTGAAAAAGAATAAAATTGGAGACTATAAGGAAATGAAAGATAAATGACTAATGTAAAAAATGGCCAAGTTATGTACTGTTAAAACTAAAGATTACTTATTTAATTTAGAAAATGAGTGGTTGTTGATGATCTTAGTAAAATTATCTTTTGAAAAATGGCTGAAATAAGATTATAGTGGGTTGCAGATTTAAAGGCAATTGAAAGGAAGATAGAGGGATTTGTTTGTCTTTTGAAAAGTTTACATGGGAAATGGAGATGTGTTCAAAACAATGAGTATAATTATAAAATTATTATGATAAAGTTATGAATATAGAGTGAGTTTCATTATTTACTTTTCATGCTGAGGACTTTGCATACGATATTTTAGCTAATTTTCAGTCAATACAATATTTTGAGGAAGATTGCAGTAATTATTTCACTTTTGCAAATCAGAAAATTGAGACATAAAAAAATTAAGTAGCCTATCTGTATTTTGAGAGCTTTGTTTAAAAAAAAAATAGTCTCCCTCCACTTTCTCTCTCCCTCTCTCAAAACCCTGGGATACTCTACTTAATTGAATACAAATTCTTCTCCTTTTTTTTTTTTTTTTTGGTTAAGATAGATGGAGCATGGTATCTTTTATTTAAAAAAATGTTTTTAACATTAAGAAGCAAAATGTTTACCTAGTTATAACTGCCATTTGAAGCATAAATGGTAAAACCAATTCAATTTGGAGAAAATACTGGTATTCCGAAATTTAAACACTCATTTTCTTCTTTTAAATTTTTTAAAAACTATAGTTGATTTACAACATTGTGCCAGTTTCTTCTGTGCAACAAAATGGCCCAGTCATTCATATATATAATGAATATATACACACATTCTTTTTCTCATATAACGCCCCATCATGTTCTACCTCAAGAGACTGGACACAGTTCCACCTGTGCTATATAGTGGGATAAATACACATTTCTTTTATCGCATAGAGTATTTCCCCAAAATGGTTGCCCAAATGTGATGATTGCATTTTTCCATCAAAAGTAAAGTCTGTATTTCATTCCTTAGCAGCTAGACAGCTGAGGCCTTAAACATCATACTGCAAACATAAACCATCCCTGTTATACCTTGTTTGAATTCTGACTCAGAGAAACTGTGGGATATAATAATTATTGTGTATAGCCATGATGTTTGGAAATAAATTTTTATCTGATTATAGATAGTTAATTCCCTTTGTTCTAGAAATCCCACATTTGGTATATAATCAAGAAGAACTAGTACCAAGTAAGGTGTGTATAAAATATGTTGTATCATAATTTGTAAGAGCACAAAACTTGTGTGCCAATACATAAGAGAGTGGCTGAATAACCTTAGAATATTAAACACTGCCATAGTTGAAAAACAACAAGTATATGTGAAAAGTTTTTCAGTTCATGTGGTTGGATAAAAACAGCAAGGTACAGAAGGGAACATAACATTTATATAAAACATATACATATATACCTCCAAAATAATATTACATATTTTCAACTTAAAGTAAAAGTAAGTGAGAAGTGGTGTATGGTTTACACATATCTAATGTGTAAAAGATATAAGCAATATCATAAATTCAACCTAATATTTGGTGAGTAGAAATAGAAACAGGTTATTTGGTGAACTCTTCTGTGCTTGTTATTGAACTTTGAGTCTCTGATATTATTTTATATATCTCTCATTATAATCTTTTGAAGAATGTATTATCATGTTTTTTAAAGAAGATAAGCTGGGGTAAGGATATTTAACATGTGACACAAAGACTACCCACAGTTGATCGTAGTTGACTCTAGAGTCTAATTTTTATCTGCTTAGTATATATAGACTCCTTTAAAGTACCTATTGCTTTTGAAATTTACCTTTAATTAAATAAATTACTAAGCCCACCTAGCCTTTGTTTTCTCATGTGCAGTGTCAAGAAGCTAACCAGATGTATTACATGATACCTTAAATTCTGAACTTCTAGAAGCACATTGTAATTTGAATCAAACCAAATGGACATAAGTTAGTAGTCTCAAGTTATATGCTGATTTTTAAAATGTTCAATATTTCTACTACACCAGTAGCTGAGCACATTCAAATCAAGGACATTTGGAGTATCTTTAGACTTCTCTTTGAGGATTATAAACAATGATGAAAGCTTCCATGCCTGTTCTGAAAAGAATTTCCAAACACTATTTATATGAACCTTGTTTATTCATTCATGCCATTTCCTGAGGTAGATGCAATAGGTCATCCAGCTGAGTATAAGCAGAGTTTGGATAAGGCTTGATTCAAATCTTATTACCATTTGTTAGGGAACTGGACCTTCCTCTGTGACAGCCTCATCCAAACTGTGACCTAATCATTTGACACTTGCGGTTCCACAAGAAGTGGCCTTAGCAAATGCGGCATCTGCATTTTGGCTTAAGTTTCCAGTTCAGTTTCTTTTTCACTGCAATCCAACTATTTCTGCAAGAGCCAGATTTACTCTAGTCCTAAGATAGCAGAGCAAGGAGTAAGGGGAGGGAAACAGTTTTAAGAGCAGGTACTAGAACAACAAAATCCCGATTATGTACAAGGGCTCAGAACTATCAAGGCACTGTGGGAGGTCAGGTTGTGTGTGTCTGCTATGTATATGGCATACATATGGAAAATAGGAAGCAGAGGAATAGGAAAGGGAATGGGCAAAGGAACAAGCTTCGAATGATGAGATCTTCACTCAGGACAGACACTGGGTAATGTTGGCCTAAGGCTTTCAAAATTTGTTATATTCAGATTCTTTGTAATACGTTGGTTCTCCTTAATTCTCAGCTGCACTTTTCTTAACCGAATACAATTTAAATCCTCATGAATGTTCAGGTACACCAGTTTATCATCTTATGTCAGTGCTATCCATCTTGTGAATGTACTGCCATGCTTTGTCACTTGGCCATTATACTACCCATTTAGTTTCCTCGAACATATTCTTTCCTATAATAACAAGACAGTGTCAAGAAGTCATGTGGTAAAATCTTGATATATTTTTAACTGGGGGACTCCTTTAAAAAAATGAGTCAATGATGAAGGATTATCTTGTACTGAAGGATAAAAAAGCAGAAAGGTAATGAATTTGGACTTTGACAGACCATATATCTTATGCAGGGACACTCAAGAATTGTTGGAGAATGTAGGAAATATGCCAGAAATCATTGTGGTGGGATGGTAGCCAGGTTGATGATGATGCATTGTCATTTTACTTTTGGAAAATCCTGTGAGGCTCACTATGGAGTCTGGCAATAGCAATTACAATTACTGTACTTCATTTTATTCACTTGGGCAAAATAATGTCATTCCACTTAAAACATACAAAATTACAAACTAATAATAGAGCTCTCTTAATAGCCCTTAGAGTGAGGAGTTAACCTTGATGATAAAGTGATGTAAAGCTTAATAAACCTTATTTCTGGCTAAGTCCCAGAGAGAATGAATTCTGTGTGATTCCGCTGTATGGAATCAATAAGAACTGACTGCTGCCTGGCACCGGTTGAGTATGAGGTATAAACACCATAGGTATGGAGATCACCCAGGCTTTCGTTGCCAACCTCACAATGCTTCCTTTTTGCTTTGGCTGTCATCAGATGACTTTCCTCTGATGTCTGAGCTTCAACTGCTCTGGGTGTATGTTTGACTGTTTTTCCCCAGTAAGTACAGTCTTGTTTATGGAAACAAGTTATGCACAGTTAAATATTTTAGACATTTATGTGCTAAATAAGAATAAATCTTGGGTAAATATTTGTAAACAGGCAATAGTAAGCTTTGTAGTCAATTGGGTAAATACATCAGAGTTATATGCAAAGATGCTTTATGAAAGAAAGTTGAGCAACTCCACTTCATGCTGTCACTGAATTTTTTTTTCACAAAGCCTGGATATTAGTGGAATATTATAGACTAGGAACCTGCATATTGTAGAAATCTGAGGAAAGGATATTGGGATCTCATTTAAGAAGGCTTTTGCCTAAATAAATTCACTATATCGTCTGCTTTATAGACCCAGAAGAAAAAAAACTTTTTTGTGTGTTCTGACATACACTAGAACTGAGAATGTGGAATTGTGTCAGACTCTTGAGAGCAGAATGTATCAAATATATGTTCATAACAATAAAATGTATGGATGTCCACCAGTACATTTCCTATATAATTTAAGAAAATAGCTTATCAAAATATTATTTTTTGAGTCTAAAATCAGTATACGGAAAATTGGTTTTGTGGTCCAAATATGCAGTGGCCTGATGCTGTAATATTCAAAGGAGATGACATTCTTGGGTTAGCTCTACAGGTGTGCATACCTGTGACCAGCGCTGGGCAATATCTTCCACTTGCGAGCTGACCCATCAGGACTCTTTTACTCCTTTGGTTTGACCACTTTGATGGAGTTTTTCACTGGATATGTTCCGTTTTACATAAAGAGTAACAAGAGTAATAACAAAAGTATGTTTATTATATAAATAATGACAGTAGTTGGAATACAGGGAAATTTAAGAACCAGTTTAACTGCTGAGAATTTACAGGTATAGAAGGAGGGTCTCTGATGAGCACCGCTATACTCAGAATTCCAGGCTGAATTTGGGGTATAATAAAATGCCATGGTTGTTTTGTGGATTCTGGGAATAGAAGGGCTATGCGGTGCACTTTCTATGTGGAACACTGGAAAGCAGGCTAGGGAATTTTTCCACTACCCACAAAGTAGAGAAGAATAACTTTTTCGGTATGTGAGAAGGAATTCAAGTGAGTTACCTAGGGCCCTAGAAAATACCAGATTTGGCCATGTAATTGGAGGCCAGCAGAGACTGTGTCTAGGAGAGCAGTTGCCAGTGTGCAAGGGTCATGATAGCTGGGAAGTAGAGAGGAGTTTACAAACTCAGCAGGGCCACCCCTCATTAGGTAGAAACCAGCCTCCGAGCAAACTTTTTCTTTTGATGTCATGATCAATTTAAGTGTGGATACCTAAGTTATACAACCCATTGAGAAGGGAGGGAAAAAAACTTGAAATTTTAATTGGCTGAATTTAAACTTAACAATGGCTGAAAAAAATACTAGAGTGATCAAGCTTATCTATGTTAACTAGATTGATTTTTCTACGATTAGTGAAGAAAGAGTCGTAAAGAAGAATTTAATAGAAAAAAATCAAGTTGTGTTTCGCCAATCAGAATTTGTGTCTTGAAAATCCACACTGGCTTTTTGTTTGCCTGTATGTGTAAATGGTTATAAGAGTTTATACTTGGACTTAAGGCACTTAGAACATTATAAAAAGATGAGTTGTTGAGGGCTTTTCTGAGGAATAGAGAATTTGGGTAGCTGTTATTCAAATTAAAACAACTGTTCACAAATATTTCAGTATTATTGGTTTAATGACAACAGATATGGTGTCTTGATATGATTTTATGAGATTTGTAATTCAGAATAAATGTTATTGACTTTGCTGTTAGGTTTCTTTAAAAATTCTGTTCAGTAAGCGTATAACGTTTTAATAATAGCATGTGGAGTGGAGGAATTGGGACATTCCTGACCAAATTTTCAGCTATAGTGGCCTCAAGGTAGCTTTAACTTCTTTATTTCTCTTATACAGCAATTTATACTAATTACAACAATTCATTTTAGCTAACACATGTGGAAACAAATAAAAATATGGGGCTATACATAATGAAATTGAAACTGATCATAAAATTTTAAAATAAATTTTAATATGAGTAGTTCCACACAGCTGCACATTTAGACTTTCCTTCTTCCTATTTAGTTCCCCAAATAGTTTATTAGTTTTTGCATTTTCATGATCAGTACGAATGCCATAGCCTAAAAATTCTGAGCAATAAATAAAATAGGAGAAATTCATTATCACAAACTTCTTAGAAATAATATTGAGTTTCAGATTATTGCAAAAAGTAATAACCAAATTGGCTATTATAAGACTTTACTAATACAAAATGTATGTTTCCACATCCTATTGATTGAATACTTGAACAATTAGATGCCATCAGCAATGTTAGATTTGGTTAAGGGATTTTGGCATAGCACTTAACAAGCTTAGCTAACTACAGCCCTTAACAATACTAGCTAACTATCTTTTAGATCTAGGAAAAATAATGAGTATTACAAGTGAGTTTGATTTCTTTTCTTTTAATCTTACTTGATTATATGATAGCATAAATTAGAATGAAAGTACTAATAGTAGCAGTGATAAATTTGCTTAATCCAATAATTAAGTAAAATATACTCTTATTTTGTTCTTGCCATGTGCCAGGTAAAATTCTAGACTCTGAGATAACATAATTATCAAGGCATTATTTGTCCTCACAGTGAATTAGGAATCTATTTGGTGAGAAAAACATGAAAAAAAAGAATACAGAGTGTAATTTTGCACAATAGATAATATAAAAGAAGTGATACACAAGGGGCAGTGAGGGCTCAATGGAATCAGGTAGCAAGTGAAGAAGAAAGAGCCTACTGACCGCTGAGAGTTGTTAGAAAAGATGTTTTCTCACCAAAGGGTCACATTTTCCAGGCATTCTTACATTAATGTGTCTTACCTTTTCTTTCTTAAACCTTTGCCTATGTCTACAAGGAATGTAGCACCTCTAGAGGGAAGGATTTGAGATCTGTGAATCATCATTGATCAAGAACATTGTAACTGGACTAATATGTGAACATATCAGTTCTCTGACATTACAAGAACACTTATTAAAGCCACAAGATCTACCCTAACTGATCTACCAATTTCCAAATCAAAGGATTAGGAAATGCTTCAAAGTATATCCCTTGGGAGTTCCTTGGTGGCCTAGCAATTAAGGATTTGATGTTGTCATTGCTGGGGATCATTGTCTTTGCTGTGATTCAGGTTGGATCCCTGCCCTGGGAACTTTTGCATGCTGCAGGCAAAGCCAAACAAACAAACCCCAAAACAAACAAGCACCCCCCAATTAATTCCTTAATCATATATGTGTTTTTAAAGTGGTACATATGAAAGAGATGGGGTATGGTGGGGTGAGGCGGAGCAATTATATGTAGAAAACAAAATGAGTAAAGGTATAGGAATCTGAGAAATGTTCATAGGAAATGTTTCCAGTTGTTCTGTATGTCTGTCATATCTGATAGGAGGAGAGAGGTTTGGAGTGGGCTGGAGCCATATTAGGGAGAATCTTGCAGTTCTATACATAAATTCAGGGCTTTATGCAGGTCATTCTAATGTCCATTTCACAGAGCCATTAATCATTGCAACTGCTATTTTCTTAAGGAACAAAGAGAAGGAGCAGAAATTGAAGTTGATTATGAGGCTTGAAGGTAATAATGAACATTAATAATCAGGAACATGGTAAAGTGTAACACCAATGACCAGGACCAGTATTTTAGAGTGACATATATTAAGAGTATGCATCAAATGAAGGATAACGTGGAAAAAAGACTTTATAAAATATAAGTCTTTCATCTCCTTGGTCAGTTTTATTCCCAGGTATTTGATTTTTTGGGCTGCTATTTTAAAAGGTAAAATATTTTGGTGTCTTTTTCTAATATTTCATTGTTAGTAAACAGAAATGCGAATGATTTCTGAATGTTAACCTTATATCCTGCTACTTTGCTGAGTTTGTTGATCAGTTCCAGTAATTTTGGGATTGAGCCCTTGGGGTTTTCTATATATAGTATCATGTTATCTGCATACAGTGAGAATTTTACCTCTTCTCTTCCTATTTGGATGCCTTTTATTTCTTCTGTTTGCCTGATTGCTGTAGCTAGGACTTCCAATACTATGCTGAATAATAGTGGAGAGAATGGGCATCCTTGTCTTATTCAAGATTTTAGTGGGAAGGCTTTCAGCTTTTCTCCATTGAGTGTTATATTTGCCATGGTTTTTTCATATATGGCCTTTATTATGTTAAGGAATGTTCCCTATATTCCCACTTTGGTAAGAGTTTTGATCATGAATGGATGTTGGACTTTGCCAAATGCTTTTTCTGCATCTATTGAGATGATAATGTGGTTTTTGACTTTTCTTTTGTTAATGTGGTGTATGACGTTGACTGATTTGCGTATGTTGAACCATCCTTGTGCACCTGGGGTGACTCCCACCTGGTCATGTTGTATGATCTTTTTGATATGCTGTTGGACTCGGCTAAAATTTGGTTGAGAATTTTGGCATCTATATTCATCAAAGATATTGGCCTATAGTTCTCTTTTTTTTGTGGTGTTTTTGTCTGGTTTTGGAATGAAGGTGATGTTGGCATCATAGAATGTCTTTGGGAGTGTTCCTTCTTCTTCAACCATTTGGAAAAGCTTAAGGAGGATGGGTATGAGTTCCTCTTTGTATGTTTGGTAGAATTCACCTGTGAAGCCATTTGGTCCTGGACTTTTATTTGTAGGGAGTGTTTTGATGACATACTCAATTTCATTTCTAGTGATTGGTCTGTTCAGTTGATTTATTTCTTGATTCAGTTTTGGGAGGGTGTAAGTCTCTAAAAGTTTGTCCATTTCTTCTAGGTTATCAAATTTGTTGGCATACAATTGTTCATAGTATTCTGTCTTTTTTTTTTCGTATTTCTGTAATATCCATTGTGATTTCTCCTTTTTCATTTATTTTGTTTATTTGGGTTTTTTCTCTCCTCTTCTTGGTGAGTCTAGCCAGAGGTTTGTCGATCTTGTTTACCTTTTCAAAGAACCAGCTCTTGGATTTATTGATTTTTTTCTATCATTTTTTGAATCTCTATTTTATTGATTTCCTCTCTGATCTTAATGATATCCTTCCTTCTGCTGACTTTAGGGAGTTTTTGTTCTTCTTTTTCTAATTCATTTTGGTGATGGGTTAGGCTGTTGATTTGAGATTTTTCTTATTTTTTGAGGAAGTCCTGTAATGCTATGAACTTCCCTCTGAGCACAGCTTTTGCGGCATCCCGTAGATTTGGAGTGGTTGTGTCTTAAATTTTTTTTAAAAAGAATATTCATCAGAATGTGTTATATTGCCCATAAATAGTTTTATTCAACTGTGCTCAGCAGCCATATTATTGGAATGGAAATGATGAAAAGGAAAACTGATCATAGATGTTAAAATATAGAATAGGTCAGTGTAGCAGTATAGAATACATTAAAACAGAATCTATCCCATGGTAAAACAAACAAAACCCAACCCTCAAATCTCAATGTGTTAAAATAATAAAGGTTGATTTCTTTCTTTCACATGTAATGAAGGTTGAGTGGTGTTATGGGTTGAATTGTGCTCCCTCCACCCAGTATATTGAAGCCCTAAGCTTTGGTACCTAAGAATGTCACCTTATTTCAAAATAGGGTCTTTGTAGATGCGTTTAAGTTAAAATGAGGTCATTCGAGTAAGCCCTAATGCAATTTAATCAGTGTCCTTATGAAGTGGCAAAATTTTGACGCAGAGACAGACACACATAGAGGGCAGTCAATGTGAAGAGACACAGGGATAACATGGGTATTTATAAGGCCAACGCTAGGAAAGAGATGTGTAGCAAATTCTTGCTTAGAGACTCCAGGAGGAGCATAGCCCTACTGACACCTCGATTACAGAGTGAGTTCTGGCCTCCAGAACTATAAGACAATTACGCTCTCTTACTTAAGCCACTTAGTTTGTGTACTTTGTTAGGGCAGCCCTATGAAACCAATGCAGGTGGACTTCTACTCTTTTGCAATTTCACCATCTGAAAGATGCCTCCAAACTAACCTTGATAGAAAGAGGCCTGTAAGTTGCACACTGTTCCTTATCTTCTTTGGTGAGAAGGGACATGCATCATAGTCTAATAACTAGGGATAAACATAGGACCTCATTAACTGCAAGGCTTCCGGACATTTAGGAAAGTGTTTTTAGTATTTGGTGTACAGATGCTGACTCCAGGGCCATACCCATTGAAGTAGATATGTTTGGTCACTTAATTCAGTTTTGGCCTCCTAATAACAATGGAAAAGTTGTTCATATCTTAGATATTAATTTCTAAATACATAAGAGTAACTACTTCAAATTGATATGAAGTACTCAGCAGAGTACCTGACACCAGCAATAAATTCTCAATTAGTTATTGTTATTTTGAGAATTAGGAGTTTATAGACTGAATTCTGCAGGATGAGATGGAGAGCAAGGAATTTAGTATCCTGATAATATTTCTTTTCAGTATTTTGAAGATTTTTGGAAATATTTTAGGTCCTGCATAGTACCAAAACTTTGGCAGAGTTTAATAAGAATCCAGCAATTTAGGAATACCTATTTAAGCACTCTTTTTATTTTCTCTGACCCTTTTCACTATCCATATATGAATTAATGTACGTTATATGTAATAACTTACTAATAATTACCTTCATTTTCAATTTTGAGCAATAAGGAACAAAATTTAAAAAGAAATTTAAGAGTTCCTATTGTAGCTTAGTGGTTATCAAACCCAACTAGCATCCGTGAGGATATGGACTCGATCCCTGGCCTTGCTCACTGGGTTAAGGATACCGTGTTGCCATAAGCAGTGGTGTAGGTCACAGACAAGGCTTGTAACCTGTGTTGCTGTGGCTATAGCATAGGCTGGCGGCTTTAGCTCCGATTCGACCCTTAGCCTGGAAACCTCCATAAGCATAGGTCAAATTTAAGATTGTGCAGGCAAATAACCATTGATAGATTTTGGATAAAAGTCATTTTACTTCGCATTTTTTTCATATTGAATACTTCTTATACTAGCCAGTCATATTTTCAGTTATCCTGAAAATCAAAGAAATTATGAAATTATTTTTACTTTTTCATTATCAAATAAAATTTTTAGAAAGTTGTTTACAAATAACTTTTATTTGAAACAGAAACATTGTGTATTTATATAGAGCGCTGAAAAGAGAAAATGTCCTACTTTCTCTGTTCATTTACCTTCAAAACATTATATTTATTTGTATATTTAAATAATTTTTACTTACAAGAATGGTGCTAAGAGGCAGCTACACTGAGCAACATTAGGTCTGTCTTGACTTCTCCTCAACAATCCCCATCTTAATAAATTTTCCACACAATAAGCTGAGTAGTATGGCTTATATTAATTAAGTCAAATAAGTAAAGATATCAGAAAGAGAAGAACATGACAAAAGGCATTCCATTTGCAAAGTATTTTAATGATACAAAGGATTCTAAGACTAGGAGAAAACAGTATAAATAATTGCAAAACAGAGCTGAGGAGGGGCATTAAAAAATCAGTTGAAAGTTTGCATGATGATTTGGCAGTTAAAAATACAGTTACAAAAATGCTACAAATAATTACAACGTTACAAAAATCTATTAGGATTATGTAACGATTACGATATTTTTGGTTTAAATCCAGGGTCAATTCCATCCTCTATGCTGTCACTGAAAGTGCAGGGAAACAAGTTTTTGCCACCCAGAAAGCGTGATCATCACAGAGAATAATAGTGGTAGTGACAATGAGTAAAAAGAAAGATCTATTAAAGAATAAAACAAATGAATATTTAACATTACAGAGTGGTTAATATAACTTCTGAAAGTCATTGATTCAATGCTGCTCTACACACTTGTCATGGGATGGTAAAAGAACAGGGCCAGGTATGGCCATTATTTAAGGTAGGTGGGCTATTGTGAAGTCTTCCCTCTCATGAGAGTTCTGGGTTGTCACCTACAATTGCAGAAAACAGCTTTCCTCAGGTCTGACAATTTAGAACTCTCCATGGCCTCTGAGAGCATTTGGTCTGTGTTCATTCCTGCTCCCTTCCATACCAGTCACACACTGTGAGTAGAACACACGTGAACCCACGATTCATGGGGCTGTGATTTGACTGTTTTCTAGATGCTTAGAATTTTGTCCCTAAAGTAGGTTAATAACAGCAAGTCACTATAAACCTTATTACTTCTGAGAACTCTTATCATTTTGGTTCGGCAGAGGCAGGCTTTTAGACTGCACAGATATGTCAGTGAAAGGGGAAACATAAGTAGTGACTGGGTTACGGTTACAATACTATGCCCTTTAAGTGATGTGGGAAACCAACATGTGGTAATGATCTGAATCCTTAAAAGTCATGCCAGTTTGCTTTGTTTTGTTTATGAAACCCAGAAATTTGACAAGCCTAATTATAGAATGATAATTATTTTGTTTTTACTTTTCATGTATTTCCAACCAAATAACAACAATAAAACAGTACTTTAAAACTGATCTTTTGGAGATTTAAAACACTATTTAATGCATAATATTGACTGACTACTTTCTTTCAAGTCACTGTCATCTCCAAGATATCTTCAATTCCTCTAAAATAGCCTAGAAATATGGGTGAAAGTTAATAACTAGTATTTATTGTATGCTAGACTCTAAGTCCTTGGAACACATTAAATAATTGGTCTTCTCAGCTTCCTTATGCGGGTTGGCACTATTCTTATTTCCAATTTACTGACGGGAAAGCTGAGGCAGAACAAAGGGATGTGACTTTCCCTGGGTCATGTATATAAAGCTCTTTAAGCCAAGAAGCAGACTTAAGAGTCAACTCTCAAAGACCACCCGGCACTGGTCTACAGTAGAAGTATCTTCCTGTCATATACCTGTCTTGGACCCTTTTACTGGTAATAAATAACACAAATATAAGAAGCCTTATTCAATTTCAACTTTCCAGATTTCATATTCATCAATAGTGGAGACTCCATTAAAACAATTTCTTGAGCCCTATCCCTAGACTCCCTGAGCTGGGGCCTTCACATTTGCCTTCTGACCCATTTCCAGAGTCCTGTCGGTACTGCTGATCTATAGACTACACTTTGAGTTTCACTGCATTAGCTTATATTTAATTGTCATCTTATATTCCCTATTTACAGTATATATCAACTGTGTATCATTGAGAATGTAAGAATGGCTGTTTTTCTAAGCAGTTCCTGAGTTAGAACACAAAAGCCAGGCTCTTTAGGGGAACCAAGGAGCACTTAGATTTAGCAGTGCCACTTGTATTATTTTTCTTAGTTGTGGGGAAATCATTCCTATGAATACATGGGAGCAACAGACATATAGGTTAATGTCTAGCAGGGATTTTCTAGAATATTTTCTCATGTCATAAAAGCAAGTTATGAGAGGAAATAAAGCTTATTTTCGGTACCAGGATTTTGAACTTTCTATTTAGCTATGTATATTTTGTTGGATTAAGAGGAAACTTTATATTGAATCAATTATTGATGAAATCATTTTTTTAATTTCTAATCTATGTATTTCATCACAAAAGAGTCACCAGCCACCTGAACTAGTAAAATGAAGCATGAATGGAAAGAGCTGGAAAAGCACTGGAAGGAAGATAGTACGACAGTGCTTTCAGAGTAGTTATTTCTTATTTTAACATTGTCTTTTCTTCCCTGCAGCATTTTTGCCCATAACATTGAGTTTACTAAAATATTTCCTGAAGGTGTAAACTTAGCAGTGAACCAGTTAAAAGAAAGAATTTTTTTTTCTGCTGTCTCATTCCACTCAGGCCTAAATAATTTTTCCCCCTTTGGAAAGAGACATTTTAATATGTCACATTTCAGTTCCAGCTCAATAAACAGCTATTTATTTACAATTTTAAAGCAATCTTCAGCCTAGTCAGGTAAGAATTATTTGAAAAGAATAAAAACATTTTCATTTCTCATCACTGCCAAAAAAGAAAAGAACATGAGTTATGAGTCTTGCTATGTTGTCTTAAGTTGATTACTATGGAATGATTAAAAAACTAGCTCTGCTGTCAGTGCAGAGGAGTACATTATACGTGTAATAACAGCTTAGGGATACAATCCATCAATGCCGTACTTGGAAGAAGAAAAAAGTTGATCTTTATTTTTGGTCATCATTTTCAGCATATTAGATGACAAATAATTGTACATTCATCAATAACAATAGATTAAAGTTGAAATGATTTATTGCTATTACACTGCTGTTATGATGGAGCACCGGGTCAGTCAAGCATCAGCGGGGTCTGTATTTAATTTTCACGGGTCTCTTAGCAGAAATAATAGACAGAGAGTAAACCACCTGAAACAAGGTGGATCAAAGTTGTTGACAAGTGATTTGTAGGTTGGTTCTTCATGGATGGAAGGGAGGCAATAGGACCTCTTTGGCAGACTTGTTGAACCTCTAAATCAAACAGACCTTGTGGAGCTCAGGCTAACATCCAGCCAGGCAGCACATGGAAATAAGAAAGCTACGCAAGTATGAACTTCATTTAATATTACTCGATGGTAATGAAATTTAGTAGATGTTCTTGGGACCAAACCAGGCAGTTTAAATTGTCTGCAAATCTCAGGTAAACTAATGAGAATCTACTCCTCAGGAAGTAGTTTAATTGTTCTTTCATACACCGATGGTCGGTCAATAGATTAATCATGGGAAATTATGTAATATATTCATCTTAATATAGTTTATAATGGCTTCCTTCTTAAGCAGGGTGGAAGTTATTTATATTCAATATGCTGAGCACTTAAATTCAAGAAGAATTTATTCAGTAACAAAAAGATGAGGTTTTATCAAATTGTGATCTGTGGCCTGTCTGTATCAGAATCACCTGGGATTCTTGGAAAAACACAAGTTACTAGGCCCCATCCAAATATAGTGAAAATTTCTAGGATTAGGGCTAGGAATATGAATTTCTACATTTCCTGGGTGATTCTGATATAACCTAAACTTTATGAACTAATGTATTAGACCCAGATACTGTAGAAAACAAAAACAACTGTACTGTGTCAGTGGGTTTCAGGAAAGCCTGCCCATCTTGAAGTTAAGGCACACTCCAAGAGCTATCAATGCAGTTTGTGAAGATCCAACTGTATGGAACTTCATTATCTTTATACTGTGCTTATGAGTGATTTCTCTACATGTTAAAGAGCCTGTTTGGATTTCTCATGTGAAGCATGGCACCATAATCCCTTTTATAACAGATATATGCTTTGTTACAATCTCCTCTCAGAGGACCCCTGGTTTGCTAGTCTATAATAATTTTGTGCATGATGTCACTCAAAAATGCATTGTCTTATTGACTTATATTTACTGATCTCTGTGGGGTTTTAAATGTATTGTTCATTTTATGTTTCAGCATAATCTCAAATATACAATTCATATTTGTAGGTGTAAAAGTATTTAACAAAAGCAGGTAGACAGCATATTATAATAAGAGAATATATTTAATGTTGAACTTTGAAATGATTGTCTCCACTTAAATAGAATTTCTCATTATTTTAATACATAGATGTCAGTTTTGGAATTCAATAATAAATAAAGGCTTTCCTCTTTAAAGCTGTAGAAAAGTTGTCATTCTGAAAACTTACCCTCTGAGGTGTGTTTTTTTTAGGGTCTTACCTGTGAAAAGCAGGGTTAAGATTTGTTTATAAGGTACCTTTCTTCTAATTAAGAAGAATACCTTGGATTGTGCCAAGCTGAAAGAAAAGCTTCAAGATAGTTTGATCTTGTAATAAATGATGGAGAAATGATCAGTTCAGAGTGGAAATAAACTGATAAGGCAATGCTTGGTTTATTGCTGCTTCAGCAGAAATTGGAATATAATGTTGCCACACCCACCGCTGGATTGATAGAGAATTCCCATATCATAGGCAACAGAGATGATTGGTAGTATCTGCCCAGAGTGCTGTGTTGAGAAATCACACCAAAAGTAGAACTAGGGACTAGTATGTTGTTTGTCAGACAAAGTGAGAATGTGACAGAGGTACAGTTAATAAAGCTAAATTAATGTGAAATTATTGCTGTGGGCCATTTGGACTCAATCCTACAGTAGACCCCTTAAAACTTTGTGCAGAATATGGTTCAGATTGGTTGTTATGGGCATGAGGAGTCTGGGTGTTAAAAACAACTTTCATCACTCAGTGAGTAAGGGTTGCTTCTCTGACATGCTCTTGGGTTTTAACACTTGGACCCTCTGACTTTACTCCAACCACTGGTCAAACAGACTCCTTAGAGGGAAATAGGTGCTTGAGGTAGAAAGCTACTGAGAAGTCCCGGAACTGTCCACATCAGTGCAAGCTGACCTCTGAAGTGAGTCAGGGAAATTTGGGTAGGGGTAAAACAGTATCTGATCAAAAAAGATCCTCAGATCAGATCTGAACTTCACAAATGAGGTTGGGTCCGTAGATGTCTTAGATGTGCCTGCTGGTATTTGCTGTCCCTTGACTTGTAAACATCATGATTGCAATTCATGAACTAAACTTCTTTCAAATTCTCCTTGATGTATATATATATGTGTGTGTGTATATACTTATATATATGAATATATATCAACATATATAGGTATATATACATAAAGGGAATAATAGATACATAAGTATTGACATAAAAGGAGATGGAGGAGTGCCACATAGACACTCATCGGTTCTTTAATTAGAGGTATCACTAGGAGCATAGATATGATTTATATGGTAGAGGAACAAAAACCAACAATGTTTCTATAGTTTAATGGCATTATTTGGAGTGGTGAAGGCTGTTCTCAGATTTAAGTTGGTAAACATAATTTTGATCGAGATGGTTGTTGCAATACTCCAAATATTTGAAATCATGTCATTACATTCCCCAAATTAAGGCTTTAAAGCAAAAGACATATTTAATAATCCCAGCTTTGAAGATGACAGTGTCTAACAAGAAATCTGTCTACTGATGTTTGTAATTTGTAGCAGTATCCTTGTACATAGCAGTATATTTAGAGTCTTAGATAGTGTTAATTACTCTTCCAGTTTAAGAAAATAATGAGAAGTGCTAATAGTCAATCTCAAGGTTATTAGGAGCTGAATTCCATTGAAGGTGAGAGACCGTTTTGTAGTAAGAATGCCAGAAGAGCACATCCAGTGGCCCAGAGCCTTCCTGAAATGAAAATCATTAGAAAACAATTAACGTGTGTGGATTTAGCAAACTAGATGAATAACTGGCTGAATTTAGCTTTGAAAAATCCCACACCTGTCAGTAGTTATCATCAGCAGAATAGTACATATAGTTTAAAAAAAAGCTTTAATTTTCTGTCCAGTCAAATCTAAGTATATCACACTCAATTTTCCCTCCTTAGTCATCTAAATAATTTCCCACCTTTCTCATGATGAATGTCTTGCCAGTTCCTACTCAGTTCCTCCACTTTACCCGACCTAATTAAAGAAAACATTCCATGATTGCCTATTTTTTCTCATGCATGACAACCTATTATTTTTTCTACCACCTGATTAGGGTTTTATTACTCTTGGATTTAGATTGATTTGCTGATCACTTTAATAAAACACTACTTAGTTTGATTTAAAGGGCTACAGGTTCCCTTCATTCATATAATTATTCTTATAGCCATCTCAGATTCCAAGTATACATGGTTCCTCAGAAAAGCAGTTTTAGATTGCCACTGGACATGGTTATAAAATCAGAATCACAGGTGACATTCCTGTTGAATGCAGCAAGGCGGTTTCCATTGTGGGCAGTCATGAGAGGACATTTTGCAATATAATTTGTCAGGAGTGATAAATCTATTTCATCATATCTGTCAGGAATGGCTCCTGTGTATTAAAACCACTATAAAGTTTGCTCAAGATAAACTAAAACTTTCATATGATTAAATAATAATACATTTATTATGACAAATTACATTTGCAATGTTATCTACAGTGCAAACCAAAATTAGATATATTTCAAATGGATGATGATGCATTTGATTTCATATCTAGTGAATGTTTATTAAATAAATGAATGTGCAACATTTATAAAACTGTCTTTTATTTTGGACCTTTTATTAGAAAGTTGTATCCTACTTAGAAAAAATAAAGGGACACCCATATCCATATTGAATTGCTAATTGAATAAATTGGCAATAAAAAGATAAAGAAAAATACTTAAAATTAGCTGAAGAACGTACTGTGCTTTTTGGAGGATAAGTGGTCACAGATTGAAAGAAATTCTTGTACTGAGAATAGGTATAAATCCCATTCTTTAGTAACAGAAGACAGTTGTTCAGCATTAGACAGGGAAAGATAGCCAGCGAGTAAGGAAATATTGAAAAGTTTCAATTCCACACAATGTAATCAGAGCTTACTTACATATTTGTTAAATACATGTTATGTGCAAGGTTCAGAGAAAAATGTTTTTCAAGATTTTAAAAGACCCTCAAAGGGCTTGCAGTCTCTTTGGAATAACTGGATTTGTCAAAGAGAAATTAAGGAGGCCAGGCTTGGAATACACCCCAAAACTGTTAAGGTACCTTGTAAATCCCAACTTTTCAATTTTAGGATACTTAAGAATCTCAAAGAATGCAAATGTGATGTGATGTTTTAAGTGGATATTTTTGTGACTTCCCAACACCACATGCATGTGCATGCACACACTATTTCCTTAAGCTTGTTAAAATCAAAATTGAGTGCTATCCAAACTTGGGTAGCATTCACGAATTCTGTCACAACAATTTAAAGTAGGTAAGTTTCCAGCACTTGCTTCAGATCTACTGAATCGGGATGCCTCACTAGGGATTCTTGTGCAACAACCAGTTCTATATCAGTTAGCATATGGAAATGTGGGAGTTACTGGGTAGTCTATTCTTTTTTTTGGTCAGTGAGAGAATTCAGTGCAAACACATTCTCCTCTAGAAATAGCCAGAATAGAGGAATATGAGTGTTGTGAAGAGTTTTGATTTCTGTCAAGCAGGAAATAAAGATAAATCTAGACAAGTATTTTGGGGAACATAGAAGGATTGAAACTGTTGTAGATATAGAGTGATCAAATAATATATTGTCCAGTTTGGTACAATTTTGAAAGTAACAGTGGATTCTGGTAATGATTATGCTATTTTAAGAGGCATGACCCTGCATAGTCCCAGGCTAACTAGATATAAGATCAACCTTGGTATGTACCCCCGTGCTTCCCATTGACTTTGTCTCCTGATTCCAACTCAAACACCACAAAACTTGGATCAAGGACAGCAACTTCAGTTTTATTGATTGTCATATCATCTCTACCACCTCTGCCTTTTATGGCTGCCATTTTCTTCTCCATGTTAATTTCTTCCATCATTGAAATTTAGCTGCTGTGACAGTTCATTTATATTCCATTTCTATTCTTTGTCATTCTTCTCAATAACATCCAATTGATGCCTCCTCCAATTACCTGGCCTTTTGGCTTCTGAATTTCCTTGTCTGTAAAATCACTCTGGTTATATTAACCACCCTTAGCTATTCACTCTGGATTTCAAGTCTCCTTTACTTTCAGTAGTCCTTTCTTTCTTCCATTATCAAGTTCTTTCTTGCTTTCCCCCAAACCACCACCTACCTTGCCAAGACCATTTTTATTCATATACAATTGTACTCTAGCACTGCCCATACTAAAAGTAAAATATTGAATCTTGAATCTTTATACAGTTACTATCTCATTTCTCCATTCCTTCCATGGTAAAACATGTTGAAATAATCATTTACTCTTGCAGCCTTTATTTACTTGCTTTCCTTTCACTAACCAATTATTTTCAGTCTTTTTCATTTTTTTTCCTTTGAAGGAACACACCCATGGCATATGGAACTTCCCAGGCTAGGGTTCGAATTGGAACTAGAGCTGCCAGGCTATGCCACAGTAATGCCAGATTTGAGCCTTGTCTGCAACCTACATCACAGCTCATGGCAATACCAGATCCTTAACCCACTGAGCAAGGCCAAGGGTTGAAGCCACAACCTTATGGTTCCTAGTTGGATTTGTTTTCTTCTGAGCCATGACAAGAACTCCTCAGCCTTGTTTCAAAACCATCACTGTTTGGAAATTATTCCTTAAAGAGTCATTAACAACTTTCATGTGATCAAATAATTCATCACCAACCTTCATGTTGTCAAATCCAATGCATACTTTATCTCCTAAACTTGCTTAACTTCTTTTGAGTATTCAATACAGTTGGACCCATGCCTTCTCACTGTAGTGTACCAGCCACCCCTTTGGCTGACTATATGCTTTAAGTCCCATAATATAGTTGTCACTTTCTACTAACCCCTAATTTTAGAATTTCCCAGGGTTTAGTCCTTGTCTTTCTTCTGTGTCTACACTCTAACCCTATAGTGAGGTAGTGCATATCTATGGGCTAAAATGACCTTTATATATCATTTAAATATACACCATTCTTTCTCAACATTCTTCTCTGAGCTCCAGATTTCTGTTTTCAGCTGATAACAATTGATATTATGCTCGATTTCTCTTATGTATTTAGAACAAAAATTTTGATCCTTATCCACCAAAACCTGTCTTGTCCATCTAAATAAGTGGCACTAATAATTCAGCCAGTCTCTTGGCATGGAAATATCCAGGATCTTCCAATGTATTTGTGGTTCCAAAAATAGTCCTCACTCTTCCTCATACCTGTTGTATAGTTGCTACTGAACCCTCATGGTAGTCAGAGCCACTTACTTCAGCTAGTACAATAGAATTTTATTTGCCCACCTTTCAAATTTTATGAAGAGCCCAGGAGTTATAGCTTCCAGTTCATATCAAATTTTTTGTTGTCCCACAATGGAAATATTTATCAACTCCCCCCATCCTTGTGGAAACTAGACCCTCCAACACAGAGCTTAGGTTTGTTTTAACAATATAAATTACCCAAATATTTCCCCAGAGAGGTGATGAAAAGAGGCATTCTAACCTCCAATTCATTGTTCCTATATATTCTAACTGTTGATCATTGGCTATTGATTAAGTGCATAGGTCTCATCATATTGGACTGCCAGTCAGTCTTGAAAGGTTTTGTTGTTCAGCTGGTACCTTAGCTGAGGCTTCAGTATATAATTTTACTATTTTATCAAGGCAGCTGTGTAAATAGAGCAGAGAATCTCACCATAATACCATGACAATAGATTAAGTCCTTTCATTGGGCATTTGAGCAGGGAAACTGAACTTAAAGCACGTCATTTTGTATTTTGTTGCTTTCTTCTGTCAGGTAGCTGCTTCTGGGTGATAGAATGCATAGTTAGGGACCGAGGTGGGTGTGAGTACTCACTTCAGTCAATAGGAGATGGACACAGTCCAATACTCATGTAGCTCCAGATGAAAGGACTTTGATATATTTCAGGTCTTCTTGTATTGTATCATCTCAGATCCTGTGTCTCATAGTCCTCAAAAAGCGTGAATATTCCTTTTTCTATAGTACACAGTTTTCCTGTTAAATAGATTCAGATATCTTGGGGAAATATTAAAGTACTGTATTATTCTATATCCTGTACTTGCATTGTAGAATCTCCTCAAAGGAGATTTAATCAGTGGGCTTAGGATATGAGAAGTGACTTAGATCTGGGAGTCGAATGAAGACCATGAATTTCCTTTGAGATGAGCTTCTCTTCACCAGATTTTCTATTACGATTAATTAAGATGATGCGTGTTATTATTCAAATCAAAAACATCCTAGTTGGCATTCCATCTATATTGCCCTTCAGTATATAATGATGTACTATTGTCATAGATATCTTAGAATATTCTGATTTCTTACATTTATTAAGATGAGTGATGACTTGCTATTTATTCAAATAGTTTCATTTACCTCTCCCTTGTTGAAATTCTAGATTCCAATTCCAAGGTGGCATCTCCTACTATCAACCCTGGGTTGGGAATGGATAGTTAGATACGCCATATTTCTCAAAGATGTCAGTGCTCCTCCTTGTAGACACATTCCTTACTGACCTAGCAAGGCAGTCTTCTGGCCCCTGGGAAAAAATAAGTTGCAGGTTATCAGGCTTTACATAATAAATGACACCACATTTTTCACCTCTCGGCTAAGAAATCACAACTAACCCTATGAAAAAAACGTCATCTCCACTGCTTCTTTATTCTATCACTCAATTTATTTCCTTCAGTACAATTAAGGAGAATTTGGAAATTACCGTATTTGGATAGGTGATTATTTGATTTGGTGGCTCCTCAGTGGAATGTGTACATCTCAGTGACAGGCACATTGCCTTTCTTACATTAAATTTAACTCTTAGGAACTCAAAAAAATATTCTCAGGAAAAATGAATTTGTTTTTACATTTAATGATCTCTAGAAAGCTCTCAGAGCTTCTTCTTATGTGCAGAAAGTACTTTAACACACAGAAGATAGAAAAGTGTCTGCCAGGGTCTTAGTGAATGACCCAGTTTTTTCTGGTTCACTGATGATTATCCAACAGAACAAACCTCCATGTGTTAAAAAAAAAAAAAAAAGTATTTTGTTTTCTTTTGAGGGCCACACTTGTGGCATATGGAAGTTCTTAGGCTAGGGGTTGAATCTGAGTTACAGCTGCTGGCATACACCCCAGCCACAGCAGCTTAGGATCTGAGCCATGTCTGCAACCTACAGCACAGCTCATGGCCATGCCAGATCCCCAGCCCACTGAGCAAGGCTAGGGATTGAACCCACATCCTCATGTCCTCATGGATACCAGCTGGATTTGTTTCTGATGAGCCACAATAGGAACTCCCAATAAAAGTTAACTTTATTCTTTCAGTGTATCTGAAATATTATTACTGTTATATTAACATCTTTTATATTTTGTAAGAAAAACAGAAGACCAATGGATTGCGTCTTATACTAAATAATACTTTCAGAGCAGTAGATATTATAGTATGCAAGTAAAGAGAATACCCTCATTTATATTTTGTAAAAGAATAAAAGAGCAATATCTGGAGACTTCGAGTCTTTTATATTATGGCCTGAGACAATGATAAAAAATGAGTTTCCTTTAAAATATCTACATGTTCTGTATTATTTTTTTTGTTGTTAACTTCTAATACTCTTTTCTTAATTCAAAATTATAAAACTGTGTGCATTAACTGGGAGTGGGAAAAGAGGGAAATAACATACACCAGTAAAAATTCTGGGATGAGAAATGCGAAATTTTACTGTGGTCAGAATATTCATACTGTTCCATTTAACATGCAAAGACGATAGAATAATTTTTATTCTTAAACAGGAAAACCCACTTAAGGACACATCCCAATAGAATGGAAAGTTTTAGTAATGATTTAGCAAAATACTTTTCTCTTTTCTACAAGTAAAATAGTCAAGTAATAGAATGCCCTTAGAAAAAATAAACTAGGCCATGATTTGAGGTTATTTTGTATTATATCCTATATTCAAACAGTCTTCACATTTTCCTTTTATTTTAAAGGAATTATATTGCAAAGGAAATCTCAATACATATATCACTCATGTAAATGGCCAAATTACTCATTTTCAGTAAGTACTTCTTTTTTTTTTACAATCTTTGGTGGTAAACGTCTTCCCCCTTGGCCATATACAACCATGCTTTGTCAAGGGTAAATGAATTACAGCTTTCTGTCCATTTAAGTCTATTTAAGTTAGCTTCAAAGCAGAGAATCTGGGAGTTCACAGTGTGTTTAACCTGGGGCCACATAAAATCTTTCTTTCTCTATACTTAGTTAAATGATAAGAAATCGGTATGTGCTTTGTTGAATTCCTGAAGTGATAGATAGATAGATAGATAGATAGATAAGTAATTCTGCAAAACCTCAGACTGATAATCTTGAACAAGATAAGAAAATACATGCGTAACCAGGTCACCATGCTGTACAGTTGAAAAATTGACAGAAAACTGTAAATCAGCTATAATGGAAAAAAAGAAAAAAGAAAATACAGTATTCATATAGGATAAGAGCAGGCAAGTTTATTAGTACGGAACAGAACTTTTTTTCAAATAATAGTTTAATTGCTAATAATGGCAACTGTGAAGAGGAAAAGTTTTGAAATAATAAGTTTACAGAAATACTTTTTTAAAAATTGAAGTATATTTGACATAATTTTACATTACTTTCAAGTGTACAACATAGTGATTCAGTGTTTTTATACATTATGACTTGACCACTGTAACTCTAGTTACCATGTGTAACAATATGAAGTTATTACAATATTATTGACTATTTTTGTGCTGTACATTGTATCCCTGTGACTTTATTTTATAATTGGAAGTTTGTATCTCTTAATCCCCTTCACCTGTTTCACCCATACCCTTACCCACCCTCCCCCTGCCCAAGCAACCATCAGTTTCTTCTATGTATCTATAAGTCTGTTTCTGATTTATTTATTTATTTTTTTTAGATTCTACATATAAGTAAAATCATATGGTATTTGTCTTTCTTGGTCTAACATTTCATTTGGGATAATACCCCTATATCTGTCCATGTTATTGCAAATGGCAAGATTTATTTCATTTTTAAGACCGAGTAATATCTATTATATAAATACCTACCACATCTTCTTTTCCACTCATCCATTTATAGGCACTTAGGTTGCATGCATATCACAGCTATTATAAATAATGTAGTGAACACTGGGGTACACATATCTTTTCAAATTACTATTTTTGTTTTTTTTTTCCAGCTAAATATCCAGAAGTGGAATTGCTATATTGTGTGGTAGTTTAATTTTTAATGTTTTGAAGAAACTCCATAATATTTTCCATAATGGCTACGCCAATTTACATTCACACCAACATTGCACAAGGATCCCCTTTTTTTCCACATCCTTCTCAACACTTGTTATTTGCAGTCTTTTTGATATAGCTATTATGATAAGTGTGAGGTGATAACTCATAATTTTGGTTTGCATTTCCCTGATGATTAGTGATACTGAGCATCTTTTCCATCGACATTTTTGGCCATCTGTAGACGTACTTCTGAAAAAAATAAGTGCCATAATATTTTTTTTTTAATTTTAGGAAGTTTGTTTAAGTGTAAGTTAGTGCACTCATCAGAGTCTTTAAAATATGTATAAGATAAAAAATATGTATATTATTTTACTCTTGATATTCTTGAACCAGAGTAGAGCCAAATTTCATATATTTATTTTATTTCCAAGATCTCACCTATATTATAATAGATGGGTGGGAGATCACTGGTCATAGGCAGTCAAGAGAAGAGCATTTCAGGCAGAACATAGAGTATGGACAGTAGCTTTATTGTTGAGTGACATGTCCTTGGGCTAGTTAATTTTAGTCCAAATGTTTCAGTTGCAAGTTTAATTTTCATATTCTTTAAACCTAGATCACAGTCACTGGTAACAGAAGATGCTTACCATGAATATATAGAGCCCCAAAAAGGGAGTGTTCTTAAATGAGTTGTGGAAAGGAGGGATGAGGGCAAGGACAGTGTTGCCATCCATGTTCCTGTCTTTCGCTGGTGACAGAAATTAGTGGTGGTTGTGGAATCCATCTGCCTCGGAGACCTACTAAACTGAAGATTTCCAAAGTCATAAGTTGTACTGGATAGAAAACAGTAATTTACAGATCTAAAACCTAAAAGTAAGGGAAAAGAAATAGAATGAAATGATCGACTCAGTGGCACAGATAGAAACCAGGGCTTCTTCCAGTGTTGATAACTCTCGTAGCAAGGTTGTTCTCTATGCCTGGCCCTGTGATACAGATAATCCAGTCTTCAGAAAGGAAGTGGGGACATTTTCATACATAAGTTCCACTGGTCAAGTACAACATACAAATAAGAATTGCTATTCAGTACAGTATTGTTTCAATGGTAGTTGATTGTTCTCATTTTATGAAATGAAAATTCCATGAGCAACTCACAAAAGTTGGGTATCTGAGTGAAGGATAAAGTACAAAACTTTTTACTAATTGATCTTTTTTGTGCATCACTCTGCTCTTTTTGGCAGTGCATTTTGATTTCCAACACACTATTTGTAAAGTTAGTCTTTGATGGCAAATGGAACTTCCAAGAAAGAGCTGTTGGATGATTAGATTGTAGGTTTGCATAGTTTTCTTGATTTATGACTTAAGAAAGTTATATTTAACTTACTTACCATCCCAGTTTGTTCTGCATCCTCTCTAGGAGAATGAAGAAACTGTCGTGTGGGAAATATACCATTTCAGTTACAGACACCCTGACATATTTTAAAGCTTAATAGATGGAGTTATTCAAATGCAAAACAACTACATTCAAGTCACTGCATGAAAACATGTTGAAATTTTCCTTTTATCAAAATATGAGGCAAGGCCTGACTAGATTCAAACAATTATATTGGGTTTATAGATAATATAAAAATAATTTTCTGCATTTGCTGCTGTTAGAATAAGGGGCTTTATTAGTGTAATAGTTGAGAATGATATGCTCTAGTAGTATTTTGATGAATTACATGATCATAGTTAAAATGAACAATTTCATCATGCTTGAATTAATAATGGTACCATGATTTGGCAAGTACTCTTGCAACATTGTCTAGCTCATCACTTCAGAAGACAGGCTTATACAGTCCATCCATTGTTTCAGAAAATACGGGCTGATATATAGTTTCAAAAAAAAAAAAGGTGAGATAAACATGTCAGCTATGGAAAGTAATGCACGCCCAGAATTTTATAACATCACTACTTGATTACATTACCTCTTACTGCTCATTTTAATCTCTTGCATAACCAACAGTAAGTCAGAAAATGAAGAGGCATTTTTAAATGTTATTTTGTTTACCAAATTTAACTGAAAATATTGCACACCCCAAGGTACTTCTGAGAAATAGAAATTGTATGTGTATATGTGTTATTTTGCATTGAGATTTAAGAGGATTAGGAAGGATAATATATAATCAATGCAACATTCATTTGGGTATCAATCAAGTTAAACACACACACACAGAGCTGAACTTACATAATTTCAGTGATAAAGAGTACAAATTGTGAATTGATTTAATATATTCATAACTAAGTGCTCTCTAACTCGCAATTTGTTCACAAAATCATTCTCTTCATTTACTTTAAAACCTTACATGCCTGGATACATTCTCATAAAAGATACCTGTAAAGGCACTGTTTTAAGGATTTATACTTATACTCTACATCATAAATGAGAAGTAGTCAAAATCAACTTTTAAATATCTTTTTTATAGATATCTGAATGTAAAGCTACATCACAAATATTCTCACTTGACATAACGTATAGATATTTTAATAAATATTACTATAATGCAGATACACGATGAGCATTCAAAACCAATCTACACTTATCTACACTTAACCTTTTTTGTGCTTTTGCACATTTTGAACTTTCTTATGTATCTGTAGATTTCATTTCATTTTTAAAGAGTTAGTGTCTTCATTTTTTGATGTCATTTTATTTTTTATTTTTAAAATTATTATTATTAAAGTATAGTTGATTTACAATGTTTCTTCAAGTTTTGTTGTACACCAAACTGACCCAATCATACACGTCTTCCTTTGCTGTACAGTAGGGTCCCAGAGCCCATCAATTCCCAATATAACAGTTTGCATCCAAAAACCCCCTAGCAATCTCGAAATGGATCTGTGTTCTGAAATGTTCTATCAGTAATTGGGTGGTATCAACAAGACAAAAGCTCCTTTACATTGCCGAGTAAACTATTTCAAAACTGGTATATCATTTAAATTTATGTTATCTTTTTATCTTGGGTTATGTTAATGTGTGTGTTTTGAATTTGAATTATAAAGTAAAACTAAAAAAACTTTATGTTAAGTTTATATGAAAGACATTTTTACGTAAAGCTGTGTTTTTTCTCATCCTATACAAAACTAGGCAATGATTATGGTCTCCAACCTTAAAAGGCTATCCAGACATAGTGAAAAGAGAAGATTTGATAATTATTTGATTCTTTTGATTACCTTACACAAATTGGGTCCTTCTAACCTTGGAACTATTACACGTCTCAGAATGTATTTGACAATTGCTAGACATTTGTCTCCTAAATCTCAATATAACTATTCTGAAGTTAGAGAAAAAACAACAGTGTCATATTTTTCTGTATCATCTGTTTTTATCGAGAGAAATAATGTTTGTTTTCTTAAAAGTTGTGCTTGTCCACAAGCATGAGTGTTAGCAACCACCACTCACAAGTGCAGGGAACATGCCATATTTAAGGTCAATGAATGACTGAAAATTTTGTGTGTGCCTTGAGAGTTTCATGGTATAAGCAAGGCACTGAACTTTTTAACCAGAACATATTACTCAGGCAGGGAGAATGATGTTTTTATTAGTGCCTTACAAACCAGCTATAATTTCCTGAGTCCTTGGAAGCTTCACAGCCTGCTTAAAAAATCAGGTTTTTTTGTTTGTTAATGTTTGCTTTTTTTAATATTCCATCACTGAAAACTAAAAGTCTTTCACCAAATAACTTAAATTCCTGTGGGCTGTGTTTTGTTTATAATTTTATTGTCCTTAGTTGCTTTCCTGCCACTTTGAGTTACCAAAGTATATGTCCTTAAAATTCTGTATAGAGACTTCCCCTTCTCAAAGTGGCAAAACAGGTAAAAACTGAGTAACTTTCTCACAGAAGTCACTATACTTGGTTTGAGGACTAGATGTTAGAAGTACCTACTTAAAGGCATCAGAAAGCTAAAAGGTGTAAAGCATTCTCAGCCTAAGGTCCAAAAGGAGATGAAAGACCATAGAATTGGGTTGCCCCCCCACCCCCGCCCCAGGGACCTTTGCAAATTCCCAAAGAGGTGACTGAAGACTGAGTAGATTTTTTCTGTTTGCTTTGTTTTTTATTTTTATTCTATCATGGCCATGAGCCACAATTTACAAAGCAGGCTCATAATGACAGTGACCCTAGTATATGCTCTTACCTTTAAACTGGGACATAAGATGGCTCCTCCCAGAAGTAAAGTGAACTGGAAGCAAATCTGTTGTCATAAAGACTTTAGCCCATGCCCTAGTCATTTAAGTGGCCCAAAAAATTACTGCTCAAGTTGGATTAAGATATTCTGGATATCATTTTCCCTTAGGTTTCTAACCAAAGGAATATAAGAGCCTAGACTTCAAGTTATACAAGGTCAAGTGCCAAATCAAAGTGACAAAAAAATATGGCTGAGAACCAATACAAAAAAGGAGAAAATTCATAGAGAGTTGTAGGGGCTCTTGATGTTAGAGCTATGAAATAATAAACTTCAAAGCCAATGGTTACTAAAAATATGAGGTTAATAATCTTAGAGAATTGTAAATGATGAATACTAGAAGGCTTAACATATGAATTCTAGAACAAAACTACAAAAGACGGCATAAACATTTATGGCTACTTCAACAGCAGATGTGAATAATAAAAGACAACTGGCAGAGTTCCCTTCGTGGCTCAGTGGTTAATGAATCTGACTAAGAACTATGAGGTTGAGGGTTCTATCCTTGGCCTTGCTCATTGGGTTAAGGATCCAGCATTGCCGTGAGCTGTGGTGTAGGTTGCAGACGCGGCTTGGATCCCGCATTGCTGTGGCTGTGGCAAAGGCCCGCAGCTACAGCTCCCATTAGACCCCTACCCTGGGAACCTCCATATGCCACGGGTGCGGCCCAAATAAGACAAAAAGACAAAAAAAAGAAAAAAAGACAACTGGCAATATCTAAAAGAGATCAGAAGAAAATATCAAGTGAATATGGAGAGACAAAACGATAGACAATATGGGAAAAAAGAAACAGAAGGCATAATTATTAAACTGAACATACTTTTATTTGGAGTCTACATTCAAATGATTTTTATTTGGAGTCTACATTCAAATTTTTCAAAACTCATAAAAATTGATGAATTCAAGGGGTCATGCTAAGTCCTAAGCAAGTTCTAATGGAAACTCGCAGATAATCATAGGAAAACTGCTGAAAACCAAAGACAAAAAGAAAATCTTAAAACCATTCAGAGGATAAAAAAGAGGAAAGAAGAGATTATTTTAGTAGACTAACGAAAATGAATTATAGATGACTGTGAAACAGAATCAAAGGAAATAAGAGTAAACCATTTTTTATGTGATGAAGGAAAATAATAGCTAATCCAAAGTTTTTAAGGCCACTAAATATGTATATCTTCAATAAAAATGAAATAATTTTTAGACTAAGTTAAGGAAATAAAGAGGGAAAGGAATAATAAACTGAATATTTGGGTCCCTTATCAAGATTTTAAAAGGTATAAATAGTGTTAAAGAAATTATTGGCTATTTTAAGTCAACCTTAAGTCTGCAGTGGATTTCTAACACACACACACACACACACACACACGTATTTATCTTATGTGGATCCAGTTATGGTCACATATTAGAGTATGATAGAGAAACAGTACTTAGAGCCAGATATCAGAGAAATCTTAGAGCCAGATATCAGAGAAATCTATGTAAAAAAATGTTTTGTTGGATCCCTATCCTACCCTACTCACAAAAATTATCTTGAAATGCAATAAGAATTTAAACAAAAGACCCCTAGAAGAAAGCAGAGGGGAAAAGTTCCTTGAAATTGTTGTGACAAGGATGTTTGAATATGACACAAAAGCACATAAGCAACAGAAGCAAAGTTAATGATTGGAAGCACATCAAGCTAAAAAGCTTTTGCACAAGAAAATAATCATTCATCAAAATGAAAAGGCAAGCTATAGAATACGAGAAAATATCTATAAACTGCACATCTGATAAGAGTTTAATATCCCAAATACATAGGGACTCATAAAACTCAATAGAATAAAATATAATCAAATTTTAAAAAATGGGCAAACAACCTGAATAAACATTTTTTCCAAAGAGGACATGCTAATAGCCAACAGGTACATGAAAAATTGCTCAGAATTACTAATCATCATGGAAATGCAAATCAAAATTACAGGAAGATATCACTTCACACCTGCCAGATGGCTATTATCAAAAAGAGAAGAGATAACAAGTGTTAGCAAGGATATGGAGAAAAGGGAAGCCATGTGCACTGTTGGTGTGTATGTAGAAAATGGTATGGAGGTTCCTCAAAGAATTAAAAATGTAGCTAACATATCATCTAGCAATCCCACTTCTGAGTATATATTACAAAGGATGTGAAATCACTATCATAAGGAACTATTTGCACTCTGGTGTTCATTGCAGTATATTCACAATAGCCAAGACATGTAACAACCTACCTCTCTGTCAGTGGATAAAAGCATGATCCTTTCATTGGTGACTACATGGATGGACCCTGAGGGTATTATTCTAAGTGAGTTAAACCAGACGCAGAAAGACAAATACTGTATGATCTCCTTTACATGTGAAATGTTAAGAAGAAAAAAGAAGAAGCTGAATTCATAGAAGAAATGTTAATTGATTGTTTCCAGAGCCTGGGAAGCAGGGGAATAGGGAGGGCTGTTGGTGAGGAAATGTTGGTCAGAGAGTATAAACTTCTAGTTATAAGAGGAATAAATTCTGGTTATCTAAAGTACGGCATGGTGACTATAGCTGACAGTACTCTATTTCAATACTTGAAAGTTGCTATGAGAATAAATTTTAAATGTTCTCACCAAAACAATTACAACAAAATAAGTATGTGAGGTGAAGGATATGTTAGCTAACCTTATTGTACAGGTAAACTTTTCACAGTTTACAAGTGTATCAAATCGTCGTACTCTACACAAACTTACATGTCGTGTGTCTGATGTCTCAGTATAGCAAGAATATTTTTTAAACTTTCTAATAAAAATGTACATATATTTGCATTTTAGCTGAAATTTGAAGAATGGGATTTCCTAAGTGAATGACATGAAATAGAGCTTTAATGTTGGCATATTAGGTGGTGGGATCAATGTATTCTGTTCATGAGTCCTATTTTGGCATATTCATACATTATTTACTACAAAAACGGAAGTCTAAATCCTCCACAGAATCTGTTACTATTTATGTAGTGCCCATTATCAGCCAGGAACCTGCTAGACATTAAAGGGAATGTGAAGAGAGCAAAGATGTTTACGGCAGGTCTTTCTCTTCAAAAGTGTATCTCTAGTGAGAGTGGAGCTGGCTGGGTAGTCAGGTATGAATAAGACTCAGAAGTGAAGTTCTGAGCTGAATGTGGACTGAGAATGGGAGTCCTATCTTTGAGCATGGGCTTTGAGGTGATGCCTCTTATTTTTAAATATTTCACATCTGGTCAGAATGCAGAAACTCTAGCATGTGAGTCTATGCCTTCTCTGAAACTTCGGATCTATTTATCATCTTTAGAACATCAGAGCATTTAGGGGATACTCTTGATGAAATCTTACCTCCTTCTTGGAGACTCCCTGAACCAACATCTCAGAACTTTATATTTTATCCTCATATTATAATCACTTAAATTTCATGGGGTAATTTACTTATTTATTTACTAAGTTTTTCAAAAATGATTGGTTTTCAAAGATATTATTAGGTGCTTGGGAGTGATAGAAGATGAACGATACAGATCTTGAGTAAAGTTTGGCTTTCTTTGTTTCTTTTTTTGACTTTTTTTTTCTTTTTGCCTTTTCTAGGGCCGCACCCATGGCATATGGAGGTTCCCAGGCGAGGGGTCTAACAGGAGCTGTAGCTGCTGGCCTTCGCCACAGCTACAGCAACTCAGGATCTGAGCCACGTCTGCAACCTTCACCACAGCTCATGGCAGTGCTGGATCCATTAACCCACTGAGCGAGGCCAGGGACTGAACACGCAACCTCATGGTTCCTAGTCAGTTTCGTTAACCACTGAGCCACGACGGGAACTCCTCTCTGCTCCTCTGTGATTAACTTTACAATGAACTGTTTAAATAAAGACTGCTATCTTTTGTTAGTAGAAAATTGATGTCATGGTTTTCTTGTTATCACATATAATACATGTCCTGTAGTTCCAACCATCGATCAGTGGAGAGAACCATCTGTGGACACCTTATGTCAGGGTACCTAAATTAAAAGATCAAGTTATGAGACCTTAATTAATTGCTTGAAAGTAATGTGTGTAGTTTTAAGGTTCAAAGTAATTGGAAAAAACTTACTCCTGTAAATCCCAGAGGCATTATGAAATCTACTTCTATACTGATTCTTTCACAAACAAATCAAAGAATCTGAAAACTGTATAACTACTAGGTTACAAGGAATGCTTGGTTTTATAATCTTCATTTCTCCTAAATTTGTTCACTGTCTGTGATAAATTTGTTCACTGTCTGTGATAAATAATTGTGATTCGATCATACATATAAAATTTCTAAATTATTAATTAGTATTGAAATTTTTAGTTTCAGAATATTAATATATATTTACCAGGTGGAGAAATAGAAAGGCAAAAAGAGGTTACCTAATCAATCAGTATCAAATTTAGTGTGTATTTTTTCCTGTCAATATATGTGTGAGTATATTTATGAAAATGAGATTATAATATAATGGAGATGATATCTCATAGGGCTGCCAGTAGGATTAAATGAGAACATGTAGTAGAGTGCCTAATACAAGTTCTCAATAATGTATCTCTTATAAGGTAGTATTTATAATTTTCAAACCTGCCTTTATCACTAGGCTGCATATAATGAAGAGTTGTTAATAGATGTTCACTTACAATTCCTGTTTTTCGGGATTTTTTTTGTGTTCCACATCAGGCTCTGCATTCCCTATAGACTCATAATGGGGTTTATAAATGTTAAGTTACCTGCAAACAAATTTCCATTTAATTTGTTATTAAATATAAAAGATATTGTGACCAAACTGATGGGAGTAACTAAGAAAAATAGACCAAAAATAGCATACTCCTTGAGAGTTATTTCCAGAATAGCTCAAGTCATTGAAAATGTGTTAATCTACAGTCACCCTGTGGCTCTATATTATATATCCTTCATTGATAAATAGAGCATACGGCCAAGACTTTAATATGCATCACCACGCATACAAAGACTGATGTTTTAGTTGTTTTTTAAATACTGATTTTGGTACTTATTAACCTTATATGATTCTGTAAGTCATTAATAATGCCGAAAAGTAAGAATTGTGAGATGTAAAGATTTCTGTAAAACTGGTCAACAGTTTTTAAGAAGAAATATAAATTGATAGTTTATTTTCTACATTTGTATATGGTTACAAAAGGAGGGGGTTGATTCAATGGGAAGAAGTGGCATTCACCCATCCATTTAAAATCAGTGCTATATTTCCAAGGGCTAAAAGAGTCATAGTCGAATTGTTCATTACCTTGGAAGTGTCATATTTCCTAGTATGACAAGATGTATTATGGATGGGGGGTTGTACAATGTGGAGAAATCTCTTTCCAAGTTTTTTATTTGATTTTCTCCCCTTCTGCCTCTTTGTACGTTAGCGGCCAAACTTGGGATAATGGGATTATTTTTGCCTTCCACATCAGGCTCTGGATGAATGCACAGAGGCCAGTGGCAAAAGAAATAAGATGGCTGTAAAAATGCAAACACTGGAAGTTAAAAAAGGTGCACCCAATAACTTGCCCTTAAATTTAAAGGGAACTAAATGAGGAACTTCTGGACAATTTATCTTGCTGTTTACTGATAACAAGTCACTTTGTTTTTATGTGCTCAGTCTAGTATTCCATAATTTATTTGAAAGAAGATGAGAAATAATGTAGATAAATGATGAAGTGTCAGGGTCTGACGCTCTTAAATGAAGCTATTATGGTCAAAGAGAAAACGTAAAACCTGCGGCTCATTATGAGAGTGTTCTACTTGTCAGTTAAGTGAAAAGGCCTGGAATGATTTCCAGTTTATTTGTCATTGCAGTTATTAAAGCTGTCTTTTTGGTGCCATGAAAATGAATTGAAGACTTTATTTGAAGTAAATTTGTACTAAAGCTTTCAGATGTATCTTATGTGAGCTCAGTGAGGCAGGAAGCAGCTTAAAAGCTGAAATATTACAAGGAGACAGCTACCAAAGTCTTTGAAACATACAAGAATATATAAGTGCCTATAAATAAAGTATTTTCTTGACTAGAGGAGAAACTTTTTGACTGACATCATGGATAAGATTGGTAACTGGATATAGCAACTAATTGTTGGTAGATGTTTTATTCCGTTAAGAAACAAATTGCCTACATATGTCAGTAGCAGTTCTACAAGAATGTCTTTCCTAAGACTGATTTTTAAGAAAAGTGAAAGGATGCATCATTTTAAATAAGATATACTTACAAAATGTAATGGGAATTAATAGAACAGCTACATCATAGAAGCAGAAAAGGTTTTGTCCTTTTTAAATAACAATAACTACTAGGTTCTAACAAGTTTTTGTAAAGTTTAGAAGATAAGTTCAGACAACCTAGCTTGCATAATCAGACTTTCTAATTGAATTATTGGACTGCAAAAGGCTGCATGTTACTTCAAGGAATGACTATATTATTATTTTCATCTCACCATGTCTGTTCTTAAAATACTTTGCATCCTGCTCAGGTATGAGAATGACTTACATTTTAAAAGCTTATGTTAGAAGGAGATCAACTCAGATTTTGATATGGTTGAGGTGGATTTTTTTTTTTGAAACACTGAAAAAATTGATTTTTTTCCCCTTATTCTCATGATTGAGAGGGAGGCTTTTGGTATTTCACTGAACTAGTTTGGCAGTTAAAAATACTTTTTATGAATAGTTTAGCAACATGTTTTCATAATTTAAAAGGGGCAATAGGTATAAGTAAAGGAAATTTGAGATACCCTTTCTAAATTTGTTTCAGCCCCGTCACATGAAAAAAGTAGACTCGCTAAACTGAATGTTTTATTTCAAGCATGAGAAATATAGCTGTGTCTTTTACTCTTTGTTGTAGATATTATAAATGTTTTGACACATCTTCAGGGTCAGTTTAAAAACAAAATGGATTCTGCATCCTCCTCAGAGGTAATCTTTCAGTGTTTCCGTCAGATTTTATAGCCATTTTCAGTGATACTGTCAAAATAAAAGGTCTACCAGGCTCTTTATTATATGCCTTATTTTCAGGCATTTAAATGTGCAACAAACCCTTGCTTTGAAATAAAACTCGGTGTAATATTTGGGATATTTTAAATATTCTTTAATGTCCCAATGATTTAAAAATAAATGCTTCACAAAATCATAGCTGTAATATGACAGTGAAGAAAGCCGCATCATAGTAATTGCTGGTTACAGGTGTAGAGTTTAGATTAGTTTCAGACTGATTCAGATAAAGGCTATTTATTCTCCGGATAAGACTTGAAAACAAAACAAAACAGAAAATGGTTGAATTCTCTCTGATAGGCAGTTATTTGGGACAAAAATGACGCATGTATTAATGTTTGTGTTTATAGACCTGCTTTTTGTGTGCAGATACTCTCCAAAAGGTCCTTTCGTTTTTCTTTCTTTCTTTTTTTTGCCTTATCCAGGGTCGCACCCGTGGCATATGGAGGTTCCCAGACCAGGGGTCTAACAGGAGCTGTACCTGCAGCTTTTGCCACAGTTACAGCATCGCGGGATCTGAGCCGCGTCTGCAACCTACACCACAGCTCACGGCAATGCCGGATCCTTAACCCGCTGAGCAAGGCCAGGGATCGAACCTGCAACCTCATGGTTCCTAGTCGGTTTCATTAACCACTGCGCCACGACGGGAACTCCTGGTTCTTTCATTTTTGAGCATACTCAAGCTTTGTTTTTATTTTTGTTTCTTTTCCAAGTTAATTAATTCATTTTGGCTTGTCAATCAAATATCTTTTATCTATTTTACTTATTATCAGATGTCAAACACTTAATTGATTTACAAATATAATCTCTTTATTGAGTTCATGAACTAGAGAAAACAGAATCATAAGATATACAGTATATGAAATTAAGTGCAATTAAAAGGGTGGCATAAGGATTCAGAGGTATCTAATTCAGCTTAGGTTCAGGTTTAAGGAAGACCACCCAAAAGGAAAGTTTCCCGATCTTGATTAAGAAAAATTGACCTAGTAGGACTAGATCAAAGCATCCTATGCTCGTGATTATATGACTTCCAACAATCCAACTGGCTAATTCCTTTGCTGCCATATTAGGCTAAATTTCTTTGGGTAAAAACACCGTGTTCTCTCTTCCTTCAAAAATACCTAGAGTTAATCTGGAACTCTAGGTTAGCCAGTGGAGACTAAATTTGGTTTTATTTTCTATGAATTTCTTAGATTACAATCATATTTATTCTCCTACATTATTTCTATACATATACATTTACAATGTCCACAGAGAAAATTAGCATGTATTTATTAAATATTAACAAGGAAAACAATGAAGAAATTCAGGAATGTGCATAATCTTTTCCTAAATAAATTTAAAATCAACAAACTTAGAAATGAAAGCTTTTTTAAATGCTGCAGTTGCTTTTCTTGATATTCTAATACTCCATTTTTCTCTAAAAATATAAGTTATTTTATTTTTATTTACTTATTTTTTGTCCTTTTAGGGCCGCACCAGCGGCTTATGGAGGTTCCCAGGCTAGGGATCTAATATGAGCTGTTGCTGCTGGTCTACACCAGAGCCACAGCAATGCTAGATCTGAGCTGTGTCTGCAACTACACCACAGCTCATGGCAACGCCGGATCCTAACCCACTGAGTAAGGGCAGGGATGGAACCTGCAAACTATGATTCCTAGTCAGATTCATTTCTGCTGTGCCAAGGCGGAAACTGCTTAAAAATATAAGTAATTTTAAAGTTAAATAGCAAATAATTTGATATTTTAGTCTATTAAGGATTTGGTTTTCAGATTAGATTATTATAGTATCACAATGTAAAATATTAATGAATATATGTTTATTGGTTATGTTTAAGTATTGTTTTCAGGAAGGTAGATTTATATCTCTGAGGCACTTATCAAATGAACTTTTGTCAAAGATTCTGTTTAATACATTAACTAATGAATGAACCAGTCAAGTTAAAAAGAATTCAAAGGACATTTGATGAGGTAGGTAGAGTTAATTTTGAAAGGAAATATTAATAAGATTCTTGGGTTAGATATAAAACTGAATAATGTCTGACAAGGCAATAAATTATAACTTTGGGGATTATTTTTTTCGTAGGAGAGAAATTATTTATATCTCCACCTGACAAAAAACTACAAATTAATCTCTAATCCTTTAGCTCTAAAACTGACAAATAAATAGAAAACCAAGCAATAAAAGCATCCTAGGAATCTATTGCCTATTTCTGAATTTCATGAAATTTTTCTGATATGTAGACATATGTAGGCAATATGTTGGCATTATGTAGTTGTATGTAGGCATTATGATGTTTTCCTTCAAAGATATTGCTTTAAAAAAAAGTTGCTGCCCTGGCATGTCAGTGTGGCTTGATTGGACTGGTGAGGCATTTCCGTCATGTACCAAAACAGACAGTTTTCTTGGCTTTCATATTAAAGTACCTACTTAAAACTATTGTCTTGGTCAACGTATTATTTTAAATTAAACAGTTTTTTCTAATATATTTTCTAAAAATTCTCTGATAAATACAGTTACATTAATTCCATTAAAAGGGAAGCTAAAACAAATTTTAGTGATTCCTCTGTTAAAGAAATGAATGAATGAGAAACAGAGAATCCCTTCATAATAGTGGAATACATAAAACATTTCTTACAGTTACCACATGCTTATTATGGACTGAACTCTGTCCCCAGAAAATTCATATGTTAAAGCCTTAATCCCCAGTAGGACTATATTTTGGGAAAGAGCCTTTAGTGAGATAAATAAGGATAAATGAAGTCTTAAGTATGAGGCCCTGATCTAAGACTAGTGCCTTTTTGAGAAGAGGAAGAAAAAATTGAGGATGTGTGTATATAGAGGAAAGGTCATGAGTGGAAAGCAAGAAGGCGGCCAAGAAGAGAGGTTTCAAGAGAAATGAACCCTGCCAGCACCTTAATCTTGAACTCAGCCTCCAAAACTCTGAGAAGTAAATGTTGTGTAAGCCGTCCACTCTGTAGTGTTTTGTTATGGCAGCCCTAAGACTAATAGAATGTTCTTTTCATTTTTCTTTTTTTTCACTGGAGTAATGTGGTATTAAATGTCACTTATTTTCTATGAGAACTAAAGCTGATATTTTATAATTTATATGAATTCAAATCCAATTGGTCATCATCACTTCATAACTGGAAGTGCAGATAGGCTGGAAGAAATGGAAAAACAACCAAATGAAACTACACAATATTACTGAAATATTTACTGTAAAATGTCTTATAAACCTCTCAGTTTATTCCCCTGCCCTTACCAGAATGTCTCTTCTATTTTTTTTTAAACCAAGACATCATCCTTTCTCACTTCTCAGTATGCATTTTCTCCACCCCTTGAGCTAAAGTATAAATTTCTTGTTTATTTCAATTATTTCTCAGAGAAAATACCACTAGTTTCAACGAGTCTGACTCCATTGGACAGCTGGTCATGTTTCTTAATCCCAGCTTGCATTGCTTCTGGCTAATTCTACTCACAAGAAGGTGTTGAATAAAAAGGACAGTTTGAATCACAGTTACCTCCTGCGAAGACTTTGTCCAGCAATATCTACTTGTATTTTTACAACAAGCTTAGAAATAGATGAAATGTGAAAAGCCTGTAACAATTTCCAGGCTCAAATACTGTTGAGAAACCCAGATTCTGGCTTTTGGTCAGTGATAGTTTATTTTTCCTTGAAGGATGGTGAACCATGTAGATGAAAAAAGGACGAGTAAATACAAGCAAAATAGTCTTTCATCTTATACTGTTGGTACTCTAAGCAAAATTTTTATTCTTAATATTTTCAACATGTTACACAGTAATCTAGAAGCTATTACTTCCCCTTTACTTTGCTTCCTTACCTGTATTCTTCCCTATTTCTCTTTCTCATTTCCTATGCACTTGATTTTTTAAAGAATAGTATATCTTAGTTTCCTCCTATTCATTGATAGTCTGTGATTTCAAACCTCCTCTGGCAGCTTTCCACATGATAAAAATGGAAAGAGTCGTTGTGTAAATTTCTTATGGAAGCAGTATAAAATCTCTGATAGCCCAGGTAGGAGAATCAGCCATTGCCATAGTTAATACTTGTTAAATGAAATAAAACATAGGCACATGCTGTTCACTTGGTTTGTTTCTTTGCACCACTTTCCCCACCTCTAAATCATCCAAAGCATATCACATGTCAATTATTTATTCTAGTAAACAGGAGTAGCAAGTTATTTGGTGTGTTTGTTTTTTCTTTTGAATGGATAAAATCAACTTTCACTCTTCACTGCACTCATCTCACTGAGGTAGTTAGAATAAACAGTTTCCATGGCCCCATGTGTTGGATGCCTACACTGAGCCTAGCGGAATATAAATGACTTTCGTAAGATCACCCAAGAACCCTTGGCGGAGTCTTGCTCCCAGAACAGTGATTTTTCCATTTTGCCACATGACCTTAGAAACCCGATCTATACTTGATCTTAAGTGTATTTCTCTAAATAAGGGTAATCAGCTGTCAGACATGTGAACAAAATTATTAGGCTGTTGCTCTTACCCTGGTGCACTATCATTTGAGGATTATGAATAGGAAATATAAAGTAATCTCCAAAGGAATTTTATTCTATGTTCTTTCAACGAATGAGAGCTTTTCTTTGAAAGGAGTTAGGATGACAAAAATCTAAGATTACTGGAAACCTGGTAGCAGATCTTTTCTTGGCAAGATTAGTGCGAGTTATTACTGTTAAGTGGCACACAGAGTTCATTCATTTTCCTTTTGTAAGCTGAACTTCAGGGGAACTGTTGCCAAAGGCATTGCGGCAGGTCATTCAGTCACAATATGTCACGTTTAAGAAATATGGTACCTTTTTAAACTTTTCTTCTAGTATCCAACAACTAGTCTATATACCTGGACTGAACATTAGATATTGTAATTTTAAAGTTCCAGCATAGCCATATGTTGGCAGAGAATTTTAAAGTTTCCTATTTTCATCATTTCACTAGTCTGTTTTCTAAGAAGCCACTGGGCATTAAAATGTCACTTCTGTTCATAACATCAGCATTCTTAATATACTATACAATTTATATATATCCATGTTAAGCATTTTCTTTCTGGGAGTGATAAATTTAGTGACTGTGTGTGAAACCTATCTTTTTATTTCTAAATACCAATTTCAGTAACACTATTTAAGAAACCAAAACAATAAGAGTTTAAGAAATAGACTCAAACGGTTTCTGCTCTTTCTGCCTTCCTTATGCGTCAAGAATTTTTCTACCATATAGATTCTATGTGCTTTTCACAGAAAGAAATTGTCTCTCTTATGACAGATGTTCTCCCTCAAAGTACCTTCATTGACATATCTCAAAGGTATCATTTGACTGCCTAATGATTTTTTTTCCTGTTTACTAGTGAGATAATGGAGACTTCATCTTTAAAGATATCATTTATGGAGGTACATGTAATAAATCTTATGGGGCATTGACTTTCCTTAATCAAAATATATTTCATAATATATCATAGAAAGTGCAGTGAAGAATTTAGGGATGATTAAACTCACTTCCTAAAGACAGCTTTATTTTGATGTTGGTGTAAGAATTATGGCTAAGAAAAGAAAACTTGCATACCTGCCCTGAGGTAAAATGAACAGAAGAGTGAATCAAGTGTGAAGGGGATTTTTCAAATATATTTTAATAGGCTGAATGTTTAGGTTAAATGCATGTAATAAAACTGGATGCAATTCATATTCAAAGATGTTTTCTATCTTTTATTGACATGATTTTGGTCCAAGGATATTTATATATAGCAAAGTATTTTTATTCATTTAAGGAAAGGATGAGATTTTTTTTCTTTTAAATTGTAAATACCATGTTCCCTATTTTGAAGCCAAGATTCTAAATTGGGGATCCTTTTCTGATTATGAATATGTGTCTATGGTACTGAACGTACCAGTTAAGTTTCTTAGAATTAGTAAGTAACTGAAAATATAACTAAATACAAACAAATAGCTCCAGCTACTTGTAGATCCAAAAAGCAAATGAACAACTGAGAATCCAGATCCATGAACATGAACTAGCAGCTTTCATGGATGTTCTGTTTAAAATAATGTACTTAAATTGACTTGGTTTCAAAGATTTTTAGAAACTGCCCCTCAGTTACAATGTCCAGTTTCTAATGATATAGAAGAGATTAGCAGGGCCTGGATGCAAGAATGACATACAACTTCCTGAATGTTCCATATTTTTCTGACGACAAGTTTTTCATTGCCTGCAAGCTGAAAGACTCAGATTAGGAGCAGGAGAGAAAATAAGACAAAAGGAAAAAAGAAAGAACCCAAGTAGCTTTGTAGCTTAGTGTCCAACCTTCTTGCCCTTTACCTGTGTGCCTGCGGGATTCCAAGTGGGGTAAAGCTGTGTGTGTGTTTTATTTTATTTGTGAAACTGTAATATGAAAAAGTGGATTTAGGAAAACTGTTGTACCTCCTTAAGAATCCTTTATAAATTGTTTTTTCATGGGGCATTAAAAATGAAATTGGATACTGATGATAGCAATTTGATCACTTAAAAAAATAACTAATTTTTAATTATGTTTGTATAGTGGTAGAGATATGTTCTCTCAATTTTTGTCACTTCACCCAAGTTAAAGTATCTATATGGTATTGCTTTCTTAGTATACTTGTGTGCATTTTTCTCTGTAATAGGCATCTTTTCAAATTGGGCTGTTGTTTCCTATGATATGTGATATTTCCTGAAATATTTACTTACTTAAGGTGTTAATAGAAATAGCTAACATTTTTCCAGGCAATGTCATGTTTAGACAAGGATTCATAATTCTGCCCTAATAAAGCAACTTATTCTGTATCAGGTATTGTGCTAAGCTGTCATCTGCAAATGAATAGATCTTATGTAGTTCTGAAATTATATGTGTAGAGACTCATTACCAAATGAAGAAAATATTATGAGTCCTCTGATAAAAATGTTTGAACTACTCTGACAAGTGCCTGAACAGGCTCAAATCAACTATGAATATTAAAGATATAGATGCATCTTAACTTTACACAAAAATGATAATCAAATATTTTTAAAACACATTTGATTTTAGAAATTAGAAAACAGCATACATTTTAAAACTTCTAAGTGTACTACTAAAAGACTTATAAAAACTGTTTTTTATAGAACAAGCCAATAGCACTTCCAAAGAAGTACTTGAAAACATGTTTACATTTTGTAAAAGTTTTGGTATGAGGACAGGAATCCTGACAGATAATAAAGTCTGTCTAGACTAGTATACCTAGTAGAGTGGGCATAACCCACAATGGACAGTACAGGTGAGCACAATATGGGGGCATCCTAGAGTTATTGCATAGAATTTATCAACGAAGTAGACTAATACTTTAACATGTCACCTTCTCCATTCTAACAAAAAAAAGCTTTTATTTTATCAGCTGATTATTTAAAGAATTAACCAAAAAAAGAAAAAGGATTACCTGGTATGACTAAATAAGTTATATTTTTACTTATATACTTTGGTGTGGAAAAAATATTTGAATTTTTTATTGAGATTTAGTGCAAGCAAATGACTGAGGTTTGTTTTATCCCCTGAATAACATTCTCTAATCCCAAAATTGAAGGTGTATCATCAAGTTTCATCAGTCTTGTTATTAAGATATTCTCTATAAAGTCAAACCTATAGTCCCTTTATGGCAATGAGTCAACAGATACTTTAACTATTATATTACAGCATGACTTTTCCCCTCCCTGAGTAAATTACTTGTGTTCTTTATCATTCTTCAAAAGAAACACAAGCCCTGAGCACAACTCAAAGCTAGGCAAGGTTTACCCTGGGGTTCTCTGCACCCTTGTTCTCCACTTCTGGTCACTTCTTTCTGACTGTGATTACATCAGTGTCCTTTTGGAAGCTCTCTGTGGAGACTATTATCAAGGAAAGATAGAAATCTCTTTCCAAGGACAGTAAATGACTATTAGCAATTTCAAGTACCACCTTTCTGGCAATGCTTATATGTCCGCCGTAACAGATATCAAAGCCTTGAGTATATAAAGTTGGGTCTTAACACCTTTGAGAATATAATGTAATAATGCAATTAAGCATTTCTCAAGGAAGAAAAAAATGCATAAAATTTACCACAAAATTTCAGAGAAAGTCACTATCTGGGAAAGCTCTCCAAGGAATATGCATTAAAAACCGCACAATATAATAAATAAACATGTTAGGATATAATCTTGGATATCATAAGGAGAGATTTTCTTAGATCTAGAATTTTCCCTTCACCCAAGTGCAGGTCAGCCTGGTTTAAAGCATGTTATTTTCTGAATACATACATACGTACATATATATATGTGTGTGTGTATATGTGTGTGTATATATATATATATATATATGCACATAATTTAAATCTCAAAACTCCTTTTAGTTTGCCCATAATTCTCATTAAATACAGAACTCCAAGATTGTTACAGCATTCCTGATCCACATGAGAATAATGTACAACTGCTTTCCAGCTTAGAGATGTTGTATCCTTTAATTTGTCTTGCATTTATTCTGTAAACCATGTAAAGTCTACTTTTGTATTTTCAGCTGAAAAGTGTACATTTCTGCATTTGTATGTCTAGTTGTATAGAACACATTAGCAGTATTTGTGAAGTTCAGTGTTGAAAGGATATTCTATCTTTATTGTCAGCTGTTGAACTACATAAAGGTTTTAAATCAGTAGATAAAATTGAAGGCTCAGTGTTTGACTAAGCATTGGCTTTTCCATTCTTAGCCACTTTGGATCAAGAATAATTTCAGAATATTTACTAGTATGTCAAAACTAAGATTTTCCTAAGATTTTCTGTGTATAATTAAAAATACCTTCAGTAAAAACTGTACTACAGGGAATGCAATCCTAAAATTATACATGAATTAAAGATAAAGTCTGAAATATTTTACTACTCTTTTTTTCCAGTCTGACCTATCTATAATTCAGATTGCCTAACTAAACTTAAATATAGATATGAGAGTTAGGGTATTTGCAAAGTTCTAAGCTGACAAATACAGAATGATGGCTATTATTTCTTTTTGGAAGTCAGAGATTTGAGCTATTCATTTTGTAGTCTGACAGTCATCACTACAATTCCTTGAATTCCCAAAGATTTTCATACAGCTTCCTCAAGGACAGCTATCATGTCTTAGCTACTGCAATGACAGATGGGATATAATGTGTCATGTGATGGATAACTCTGGAGCCATGGTACTTAATCCTTCTAATACTAATAGCTGCATTATCATAGAGATTTATGGGAATGTCAGTTTCAAGTTCCCAGTTCCATTCATGGGTTTTTAAAACTTCAGCTGCAAAAAACATGCATCCATCCCATTAATTCTAATTATCATGGTTCATCTTCTCAGCAGTTTTGCACTCCGGAACCTTTCAGTGCAAATTAACGTACCAAAAAAGTGTATTAATTAATATTTGTAGCTTTTAATTTCTGCAAGAGTGTTGTCTGGAAGCAGCTGGCAGTACAGGGCCTCTGCTATTGAATCTTTGCCAAACAAGTGCAGATGTAATTTTGTTATCTCTTGCTTAGTCATTTACGCAAATTAATTTGAACAATTAGCCTTTTACTGGTCCTTCATGAATCATGCAAAAGGAATCCGCCAAAAATTGCTAGTTGACAGAAAAGAACTGGTTAATGCTGTGCATTTTGTGGGAAGGTAATGCAGAGTGAAGCTCAATGTTATTTTAGACTGTAGACAATTGCCTAAATATTCTCTTGTAAGGTTTACTTAGCACTCTAAAACAAATTGAGAATTCCCCTTAATGAAGAGTAAACCTGCATACTAGTGAAGGTTCAGTTCATAGGGGGATTCAAATTTTTCATGAAATATCCAACTTGAATATGTTTTAGTAAGAAAGCTTCCGTTATGAAATAGAAATTAAATAACTAAATTTTAATGTCCTTCAGGTCACAGTTCCTCATTTCTGTTTACTTAATTTTTGTGTTCATGTTTGCATAGTTATTTATTTATTACATAAGGTAGATATAAAATAAATCCGTAGCCTCATTTGATAGCTTCTAGTAATCTTCTAACCTTCTAAGAAGTTAGAGATGGAAAATATTTTTAAATAGTTAATATCTAGTTATGAAATATTGAAGAAAGACCTAGATAAAAAAGACTTCAACTGTAAGATACATAGTTAAATCACCTAAGAAATGGCAGAGATCTATATTTTGGCATTGATGTGAAGTTACCAATATCTTTAAGGAAAAAGAGATAAAATTTGCAATTATTTTCCTCAAAAGTAGTCCAAACTATCTGTGATTTTATGTTTTCAATTTAGTTCCAATTTATTTTTTGACATTTTTACACAAGAGATAAGGGTTTTTTCATCTAATATCATATACAGGTGTTAGTACACTCTTATAAGGTCAAACGAAAGCTCACCAAAAAATAAGTCTTTTTTACTTTGTGTAGAATTAGTTAAAGGGGCCAAACCACGTTTCATAGTGTTTCCTCAGTGTTAAGGAATATTGACAGCTATATAGTTACATGTTTTAAATACATATATATATATATTTTAAAACGAGCAGTATATTTACGTTTGGTTAAAATGTGTCACTATGTTTTCTTATTATATAATTATGAAAGAAAATTATTAATCTCAGACTACAGATTTGAAAGAGCAATAAAATTCCTTTACCTGTCCCAGCCTAAAAAGATCTTGAAAATGAGTCTATTTGAGATAAGACTAATGAATCATCTATTGCAGGATGCTTTTAAAATCTGTTACTGATCACTACATGGCTAATAAATCATTGCAGTCATACAGATTAAAATCATTGTGAATGTCTAAAACTGTAAAATTATTTTTTCAGTTTTCTGCTCCTTAATTAAATTTAAATGTTTCCAAATATAATTTCTATAAACCTAACATTAATAGAAAAACTAAATCAAATATTTGAAATGTTTTAAGTGATCATTAATAGAAAATTTTTCTTTAATTCTTTGTTGGTCTTGGTCAACTTGAAAGTAAATAGTTTTGGAGTGATAAATAGTGCTAAGTCAGGCTCTATGCAAGTTCATTGAGTATTTAGGTGATTTACAGTTTTAAAGCACAATTAGTTTTATATCTCCTGTTTTAAAATAAAGCATTTTTCTCACTGTTGAAAATCTAAAAACTATAATGAAGAAAAGTATTGTAAACTGACCTTCAATATCACTTTTGCACAATAACTAGAGTTAATATTATTTGTCTATTCCATCTTTGTTTTACATGTTTTTTAAAAAATCCACATATTATAAATTTTAAAATATTATATTACATGAGAAAGAGCTTTCTATTATAATTACTATTAATATAATTTTAATAAAATTATGATTTAAATTTTATTTGCTCATTTTAATATTAATGCATATTGAGTTGTATCCTTTTCTTTTAGTTGTAAATAATAAAGCCACAGACATCTTTACTCAGCAACCCTTCCTGTATTTCAGTTGAATTCTTTAGGCCTGATTTTCAGAAGACAGGTTATTAATTTAATGATGTGAATATATTGAAATTTGGTATACTGTGCTTCATTATTTTCCAAAACTGTTATACTTTTCCCTAGATATGAGAGAAAACCTAGATTACCACATATCTAAGATATCAGATAATGTTCTTATTTGCTTGCCTCTCATTATTAAAGTTGAATATTTTCTCTATACTCTCTGGTGAACAATTTTCTCTTCTGTAAAATAGTCATTATTACAAAGTTCAGCGATTATTTTTGAGGTTTATTAGCAATAATTTGTTAAAAGAGGGTTCGTAAAATCTTATGCAAATATAACCTATCACCAGTAATATATTAATGAATAGCTACTACCTATAAAATCCTGGCTTTGTAATAACATTACTGTTTTTCCTATTTAGCACAAAAAGAGTAGTAAAATCATATGCCTTAGGTGTTGCTCATGTCTTTGGCTAAAAGTTTTCAGAAATTATATTTTTCTTATATAATGGATCATTAGGCATAAACAAACTTTAATTTATATTATAACAAAATATATAATTATCATATTTTTTTCTAACTCAAGCTATGCAGGTTTAGCCAAATTTTATTTTTTATTTTCACTACCAAATATTACAGTCAAGTAGTTACTATACAGAGTTATCCTATATTTTATATGACATATAATAAACTTCCTTTATTTTAATTTTATTAAAAAATAGTACTTCCATGTACAAAATAAAAACTGGAAAAATAAATCAACAAAATTATTATTACTTTTTACTGAATTTACCATAGTAACTTAGTGATCATTTTCACCTTTCACTAAACTACATGTACATAGTCTGCATTATTGTCACAAACATCTGCTATTATACGATAGCTATCCAGATCTTATTTTTGTAAAGAATTATGTGACTTGATATAATAAGCATTATGATACCATAAAAATACTTATTGGGGGAGGAGGATAATAGGCCAAAATACTTTTATTTTTCCTTGGCTATATAGGTGCATTCTTAACTGTGAAATGAGACGAATTAACATCATTTATTCTGGCTACAAAGAAATGTGTTTTGGATATTGAGAATAAAAAATTAAGGAAATAAATACACTTCATAATCACCAAAAGAAAAGGAGTTGTTATATGTAGATGATTATACTTACAGAGTTTTTTGGTTTGTTTTGCTCTGTTTTTTTGGTACTTACATATATTTTAACAAAATAAACCAGTTTTTTCACTTAATATAATAAAATTATTTCCCATACTTAAGCTTTTTAAAATATAAATTTATATGATTATGTTATTTGGAGGATAATTCATAATTTATGTAATCAATTTTCTATTTTCAATATTTATGTTGCTCTAAATATTTGGTGTTATGAACACTAAAACAGACATACGTAAATCTTTGCATATATCTATCATTATTTTCTTGAAATAAGTTCCTTAGTTGATTTTTCTATTGTCTAGCATATTTTAACATGCTTCTTAATTAGTTCAATTTTTAAAATTCTAGTAACTTGTTAGCAATGCACACAAAAGGATCCAGATTTGTAATCATTCTTAGAAATGATTAATAGTTTATAAAGTTTTGACTTGTTGTTAGCAAATCTACACCTACCTAATATCTTAGTAATGTGTGTCTTAACTAAGTTTGTGATTTTTTTCATTGCTGGATAACTGACTAATCAGGAAAAAAAAACCCTCATCCATATAGACTGAGAGCGATGAAGCTAGTCTCTAATTGAAAGTATCAGTGGTAAACCTGGCTGGAGCTTGATTAATATAGTATATTAAAATCAGAGTCTCCTTGGTGAGTGCTAGATAAGGAGTTTTGGGCAAATTACTTGGTTACTGGGAAGCCTTTAAATTTTAATCATGAAAGTACTTCAGTGTCATTAGAAATTAAAAGTACAATGGGGTCTGCTGGAAAGTCCTCTGAATTGTTGTGCTTTTCAGGTCCTCTTTCTGTCCTACTGTTGAGAGCCAAGCATGGGCTGCAATCGAAAACCCTTTTGCTCCACATGACTTTGATTGCTATTACTGTAATTTAATATTACACAGTACCTTAGAATAAAATAGTCCATGGAAATGAGAAGAGATAATGTAGGAGACAACTGAGACTGAACTCAAAATTAGTCCTGAAAATAGTTTTAAACTTATAAATCTTTCCTCAACCCACTGCAATTGCAGTGAGAAAATCAAGATAGTAAAGATATTTAAAATAAGCAATAGGCATAAAAGAAAATTTTGTTCTATTCTTGTACCTATGCAAACCATATATATTATTAAACTAGTTGCAAGGTGAGAAATGTAATAGGAAGCAGAAGAGGTTATCTTACCCTCAGCGAGTTTTGATATTTCACATGTAGTATTTAGACAAAATATGACTGATATATATAAATATTTATTTTTTTAATTTGACTGTATTTTTATTTGAAGAAGGGTTAAAAAATGTAGTTGGCTATTACTTTTTAATATTAAAGTTATACAGTGAGATTATTTGATGTCACAAAGGAAAAGTAATTTTTTTTTCCTGTGTATTTGAATTTTAGTGATTTTGAGCCCTGGTTGCATTCAAGTTTTGAACAAGGTAAACAAGAAACAGAACCATAAACAGTAAATTAAGAATCTTAGAAACGACCAAATAGCAAAGAGTAAAATAGGGTGGAAACGTTACCTGATCGGTATAGTACAAATGAAACAAGCTTCTTAGAGAATTTTCAGCATAGTTTTCAAGCTGGGGCAGACTTTTATTATGTTTGATTTCTTTTTAAGAAACCATTTTAAATTAATTTTTTAGGTATTTTCTAGAAAATATCACAGAATTTGCAAGATTTGGAAAGAATTTTCTGTATAACTGAGAATTGCAGCAACAGCTTCAATTCAACCCCTAACCTGGAAACTTCCATATGCTGCAGGAACAGCCAAAAAATAAATAAATAAGTAAACTTTTTCGCTTTTATGAAAAAAACACTAAAAGTTAAACCAAGGTGGTTTATTTATAATCCAACTATAAACAAAACGTGATCTATTCAACCATAGCTATCAACTCTTTTAAACAGTGGAGCTGTAAATATATATCATAAAGTAGATTTCAGGAGAACTATTACTTACATTTTTTCAGTGCAATGTGATACACAGATTCACGGTGGCACATAGGAAATTGAGTAGTGCTAGAAGACTGATATACTTAACTATTTGATTATCTTCATTTACCTAACAGAATTTTAATTCTTTAATTTTTCTATAATTATTTAACCTATTTATTCACAAACTTACAAAAAATTGCAAGTGTGCTACAAACAACTTTTTGGTTGTTTCCTGTGCCAATTGAGTGTACATTATCAGCCTGGTGTCTCTTTACACCTACATATTTTATCTTTTTAAATGATTTTTATTTTTTTCCATTATACTTGGTTTACAGTGCTCTTTCAATTTACCCCTACCTTTTTTAGGGGTCCTACATGTTTCTTAGGGTTTACATGTTTCTTACGTGACCGGTACAATCATCAAAATCAGGAACTCAACATGGATATATCGTATTCATTTAATTCTCAGAGGATCAGGGTCAGAGAAAAGAGGCATAATTAGTTATTACATTTCTTTAGTCTCCTTCAGTCTAAGACAGTTCCTCAACCTTTGACCTTCATGACCTATTAAAGACTATAGGCTAGTTAATTTGAAGACTGTCTTTCAATTTGAATTGGCTCTCATGATTATATCCAGGCTATATATCACTGAAAAGAATATCAAAATATCAATGCTGTGTTTTCTCATTGCATTCATTGAGTAACTCACAATTTATTTTCTTCCATTACTTAAGTTTTTCCCTTTATGGCTTGACCAAAATAGAGTTGCCAGAAGTTCTAAATTAGCACAAATAAGTAGGTGAGTTGATGAGTGTGTAGTGCTTTTATTCTTTTTCCTCTTTTCTATTTTTCCCATTTCCTTTCCATTTCTTTCTTAGTTCTTTCTCTTCTAAATTAGACCTAAATCCTCTAGATGCAGCAGAACAACATACTGGTGAGTGCATGGAGAGGGATATGTGGGGTGAGTGGTAATCGTCCTGAACAGGATTTTTTAGTATCATTCTAGGACACTGTTCATTATTTTTTGTTCACACTATGAGCCGGTAGAAGAATTTCACTGACTCTCAGTGTGACTGTGCTAAGTGTATCCATGCCCTATAGCTGTAATGAGGTGTAATGTTTTAAAAGAAAATCATATCAAATAGATTAGAGGAAGTCATTGGAAAGAAAGGGATCTGATAATTCAAAACTATATTAGATATTGTCAGCTTAGTGAAAAGCTTGTGAAAATGTCCAGAGGTAAGCCAGACAGTGTTTGAATGAAGCACAAAAATATGGTCTGTATTTTTATAATAGCAGAGGAAGATAGTCATCTAAACAATAGCAGCCAATAATTCAAGCCCCAGTTCCAGACTTCAAATTAGTTATGATAGTAGTGCATAATGACCCTCCCACACCAGATGTCCAATTTGACATTATCTCAACTCTACATATTCTAAGTATCCATTAGCTGATTTAGGCAGGATGTTTTGGACAGAATTTACTGACCCAAGAGATAAAATGTCCAGTTCCCAATTTCCTAGCCAAAGGACTTGTCAAACTTGCCCAGTGTTAATATACGGCTACATGCAAAAAACACCTAGAAGAGATATCTAAATAATCATTAGAATATGAAAAGTTACTGTTGACTTGTAGAGAACCTCTCTCGATTCTTGTTTTAAAAGTTCAAAATTCCAGTTGTATATGGATAGTCAGAAATTAGGTTGGCACTATCGAGTAAGTATATTTGAAAGAGCTATAGCTATTGTCAACCTTGATTTGGAATATCCTATGTAACTAAAGATATAGGTTTTACTATTAAGCAATCAATAACATAGGCAGCTTGATTAAAGATGTAAATGTAATTTATTACAGTTTTAATCCATAAACTGACACAGGGCGCTATTAGCTTGTGATAATAAACAGGTATATCGAACAAGTCTTTGATTTGGAAAGATGTTCCTAGAGAAATGGCTCAAAGAGAAGCAGTGATCTCAATCATTGATTCCTATGTATGGTACTTTGGTTGAACTGGTGATACTGCTGTCATTCTTATATCATATAATGTTACTTAATATGAAGAGTTCTTTATAGGATTGGAAGCTTAAGAACATGAAATTGTCCAACAATAATTTATGCTGCTCTGGTTTCTAATGCTGGAGCCATCAGTCTTTTTTGTTTCTCATTGGTTTTGGGAATATAACTGAAGCAAAATCTTTTCATTTTTTTCATCTTTTTTCCTTTTTTATTTTCCTTTTTCTTTCTTTTTAGAATGGGCCTGTAGGTATAATAGTGATGGTATGGATAAGCTTATGTATGACTTCCTTTGAGGCAGTTGGAAATTTTGTCTTGTGAACATGTTCATTGCTTGCCCATACTTTATTCTTATTAGTGCTGCACTCTGAATCCACATTCTGTCTTTGTTTCTTATTCTGTGATGCTACTCATGACTCAGTGGGATCTTAGGAAAAAGTATCAAGGGATACTGCAGTCCACCTTGATGATTGGTTGTACAGCCGGTTGGATGTGATTGCCAAGGACAAAAAAAAAACAAAAACAGATTTCAATATAATACTTATATTTTGAAATTGGAAAACATTGATGGAAAAGAGATAGGATGGCAAGAGAAGTTAAGATAAAACTGGGGGAGTTGAGTATATCTTCAGGCTATTACAGGACATTCTCATGAAAATGTCTAGCATGGCTATATAGGACTGAAATTTGAGATAAAAATCAGAAAGCATTTGTTTAAAACTATCTCACACTTAATAATGTATAGTGCTTAGAGTTTTTACATCTTGCAAAAAAAAAAAAAGCATCTTATTCTATTCCTGTATCCTTCTGGATGAAGTTGGATTCTTTAGAAATGTTAACTTATACAGTTTTCATTGGGCAATGTGAACATGACTACTAGTTCTTTTGAAACTAAGTTATACTTAATATTTTGAAAGTTTTCAGATTTAATTGACCATAGACAGTTGCAAACTTATTCCAATTATTTCAGTTAAGGGATGAAGTATAGATCACATTAAAAACAAAAATCAGGAAACGATTCTGATTACGATGAAAGATCCATCACAAATTAAGAAATAAAAGTGTAATGCTGGTACTTCATGTTAGAGCAGACCATTTAAAAAATCATGAAGTGAAACTTAAGAAGGCTAGAAAAGTTTGGAGTAGGCTGGATAAATTATTTAGAAGGCTCTATGCTAATCTGCTATAAGTGTAAGAATCAATTTGGCTGATAGGCAGCGAATGACTTGTGTTTGATATCTGAATTTTTCAATCAGCATTTTCTGAACATGGTTTCTCATTATGATAATGACTAAAGGATTAATTATCACCATGAGAATAGTGATAATAGCTCTTTGAACTGTACTTGTCACCATATGACACAGACCGCTACTTCTTTTTTTTAATGTTTTAAGAAAGATATGTGCATTTGGAAGCATTTGATTCACTTGGTGAAAGTGATACTATTAAGTTATTGGAGTTAAATGATGGGGAGACAACATTTTAAAAACACTGCTTTCACACTGGCCATCCTTTTTACAGTTTTAATTGACCAGTTAAAGCAGATAATAATTAACAGTATCAGTGAAAATGCTTATATCAAATGGATAGTTTAATTAGAATATTTGCTGGTTTCTTCTAAAACTCTCTACTGTAGCAGATAGAATGTTGTAAGGAATAGTATTGCTAATTACCTTTCCAAAACAATATCCTTCACTAGCTCAAGTGCAACAGATTAGATGTAAAGCATTTAATGAGAATGGCACAGCATACCGGATTTTAATTTTAGATTATTGGATCCATGCATGGTAGGCAATGATATAATTGAGAAATGACTATGTTACTAATTGATACTAATGGAGGCAAAGTATGGATTTTTTAATATCATTGTTTTTATAGGGATGAGAAACTGTATTAAAATAAAATTAATTGTGTAAATAATTATATTTTCTTTATTTTTCTTCTGGAGTGCTCCATATTTACCATATTCAGGAATGCTGCTACATGATAAGGATAAAAAGTTCTGAAATACTGGGTACACTTACTGTAGCTAGCTGCTGTTCTTTAATTTATAGATGCACGCATAGCAGCATGATTAAGATAACTGCTCAGCGTTTATACATGATAACATGCTCCTGATTCTGCCATTTCTTGCTTAGGTGAACTCTAGAGAAAGCTGTTTTAATCCCTCTGTACTTTTGTTTCCTCTTCTGTTTACAGGTTTGTTTTAGTGCATAGTTTTCAAACTTTTCTGACCTAGTCTCATAGTAAGAAATAGATCTTACCTTGCATACCAACATATTTTCATACATGCAAAACAGGAAAACTTTTCACAAAACTCTTTCTTTAATATGGAATGCACACTGATTTTTTTCTCTTTTTTATCAATTTTATATTATTTTAATATGGTTATGACCCCTAAATTGGTGGGTTTCAGCCTGCAGTTAGAAAAACACTACTGGAGTTCCTGTTGTGGCTCAGTGTGTTAAGAACGTGACACAGTGTTTGTAAGGATGCAAACTGGAGCCCTGGCCTCACTCAGTGTGTTATAGATCCTGTGTTGCCACGGCTACAGTGAGGCCTGCGGCTACAGTGAGGCCTGCGGCTTCAGCTCCAATTCCACCCCTTGGCTGGGAACTTCCATATGCTGCAGGTGCTGCTGTAAAAAAAAAGAGGTGGGGGGGGAAGAAAAACCCTGCTGAAAGCACCTTGATATGACCTCAGTTTAGTGGAGGAAGGTCTGAAGGAATAAATAAGAGATTGCAACTCAATAATTCTATATACACTATATAACAAATAATATAGATGAATGAGAACTAGTAATGGGGTTCTGAGTATAATATTTTAGTGTAACAGAAGTTTATTTAACACCCAGTACAAATTATTTTATTTTATTTTCTCTTTTTGCATTTATCTAGAGCCGCACCTGCAGCATATGGAGATTCCCAGGCCAGGGGTCTAACAGGAGCTGTAGCTGCCAGCCTTCGCCACAGCCACAGCAACGCGGGGTCCGAACCGCGTCTGCAACCTACACCACAGCTCACGGCAACGCCGGATCCTTAACCCACTGAGCAAGGCCAGGGACCGAACCCGCAACCTCATGGTTCCTAGTCGGATTCATTAACCACTAAGCCACGAAGGGAACTCCATGTACAAATTATTTTAAAATGCTAAAGGACCAAGGTGGAAAAAGAGTCACTAATAATTGTTATATAAAAATATAATAGTTGTTAATGTTTGGCATATGAGTTTTTGTAATTTTTCATGTATATATATATGTGATTTCTTAGTAAAATATTATATATATGCTATTATATAACTACTTTTTCTCAAATATTATTTTATAATACAATTTGAAAATCTTCAAATTGTTGAAAACCATTATTGGGGATATTTTCATTTTGAGTCCTGAGATTAAAAAGATGTATCTGATATAACATATTTGATTGCTTAACCACCCTACCAGAGACTAGCTGCTTCCTGGCTATACCAGAAAACTATAACTTCCAAATCATAAGTCAGTGAATCCTAAGATCTAGTATTTGTTTTCCCATGTTAAAAGTGGTAGATGGAAATTTCTCAAAGTACCAAGAACATTTGTGAATATAAAATAGAAGTTATTCGACATAATAATAATAAAAGTCCAGATAAAGAGGGCGGTTTTGCAAACATAAAGTTAAACCTTTGATCTGTTGGTGGGAAAGGAATATTAAATGATCTCAGATTATAACTCCTTTCCTGCATTGGAAACTTCCACAAACAATTGTCGCTGCAAATGGCCTTGGCCTCAGGATGCATTAATAACACCAGCTATAAGCCAATAGTGAATTCATTAATGTGTGTCCTCAAAATAATTATTTTAAGTGACATATAATTAACTTATATCTTGTATATACCTAATAGCACTGTTCAATTAACATGCAATGACTGTATTAGTAAATCAAAGTTAAATGCTTTACTGAAGACACCAAGTTTAGAGTGTTACTCTCTAAACCTTTCATGATTTATCCATTTATATCTCACTAGTGATTAGTGTATATGTCCTTGAATTCTGACAAATCTTTCTTTTAAAAACTATAGCTCAGAGGCCTAATGAGGTAAAGGCTAGAAGATTTAGTTCCTTTGGTGGGTTTAAGGTTTCATTTTAAGGCCAGGAAATTTGTTCTATCAGGTACAGTCCCAGTAAGTTCTGTTGGATATTCAGGGCAGCTTCCAGGCACGTGTCCCTCTGCTTGACTTTAAGGACTGTTTGCCATATCAATTCAGACATTTAGGTGTTTCCTTCCAAATTCATGTTTTTACTTCCAGAATGATTTTCCAGTTCTGAAGGAATCCATGGGATGTCTATATTATACTTCATTCGCTAATTCAGTTGTGCTTAGACTGCTCTGAAATTGTTCACTTTCTATCTACAACAGGTGTAAATTTGTTTATCAGGTTACAAATTGATACAGCATTTCAACTAGGTTTTAAAATTGAAGTCAGGAACCACCCCTTTATTTGCTTTTGGGGGAAATAACATGTAGCAGCTAAAGATATACATTTTGTAAAAGGCTGTTTGAACCCCAGCTTCAGTATTTACTGCCTAGGGGATTCAGGCATAGGCATTTCACCGTTTTGTGTCTTATTTTCTGACCAAAAAAAAAAAAAAAGAAAAGGAATATAAAATTGCACCTGCCTGCCTCATGTAGTTGTAGAAACAGATAAATAAATTGTGTAGTTGTGAGAAACAGATAAATTAATTTGTGCAACACACATCTGCAATAATGTATAGTAGATGTTACCCATCTCTGCATTTGTCCTTAGCTTTTAATAGCACACAAAATATAGTCATAACTGAATAAATGTTATTGGATGAATGAATGCATGTTATAGCTGAAATAGCTCACAGACATCTTGTTTACCCAATTACTTTATGTAGAATTCAGAGACAAAAAGAGCTTACTTTACATTCCCTAAAACACCTAGTGTTTTATGCTACAAATGATATTTAATGAGTGGGATGTGAAGAATGAAATTAGCAGTAAATGTTGCAAAACAAAGTGCACTCTGTCCTAGAATAAAAGTCATTTATAATGATTTAATATGTAGAAATTGTAGGAAAAGTGTATCCTGCAGACATCAAGGTCATGTCTCTTTTGGAAGTGATTTTTAAATGTATACTGAACTGTGTAAGTTCATAATTATATATGCACACATATGGACAATATATATTGAATTTTTCACACATTTTGGAAAAGTAAATCAGAAGTATGCGATGTGACTCCTGTGGACTTTAGGATTACTCACATAACTGCAGTGCTGTTAAAATATCTTTGAGATTTGTTCTGAGAATAAATTTATTCTGGCAATGGATTGGAATCCAGAATTAAGAGCTTTATATTCAGAGCAATTAGCAGTACTTGCTAGTATTAGCAGCTTGACCCTGAATTCTGCGGTCTCTTCCCTAGACTATGTATAGATATTTGTGTCAAGCAATGTCTAACCAGTGTACAAAAGATATTAAATTATAGGGAACACATAATAGCGGCCATGGAGCAACTTTGGCAGTGAAACATGCATCTGGAAGTTGATGAGGGTGGGTGGGAGCTAAGAGGATGCTGAACTTGATTCACATACTTATAGCAAATTGAAACTTGTTGTTACATTCTTAGGAATTCTTACATAGAAAGTAAAATATATCCCACTTTGTCTTTTAAATTTATATAGTAAGAGACACAACCTTGAATAGGGTCAGAGAAAATCGTGAGAAACATGTCCACGTTTTCAGTTTGAACCGTTTTTTTTTGTTTGTTTGTTTTGATTAGGTTTTTGTCTAACTACTGATCCATTCCAACTGAGAAGGAAAATAATTTCATTTATATAACAGGGTCCAGGCACAATTACTTTAGTGCAAAACTGGAATTCATTCTTAAAACTTGGGATAAAATATTTCCTTAAACAAAAGGTTTTTTTAAAAGCGTAACTGGAAGAAATAACTAGATCTCCAGGTACAAAGCTTATAAAAATGTAGGTTCAGGAATTTCACCTTGTGGCTCAGCGATAATGGGCCCGACCAATATCCATGAGGATGCGGGTTAGATCCCTGGCCTTCTCACTCAGTGGATTAAGGATCCAGTATTCCTGTGAGCTGTGTTTCAGGTCGCAGACGCAGCCTGGATCTGTCATCACTGTGGCTGTGGTGCAGGCCAGCAGCGGTAGCTCTGATTCGACCCCTAGCCAGGGAACTTCCATATGCTGCAGGTGTGGCCCTAAAAAACAAAAACAAAAACAAAAAGTAGTTTCAACAAAATATAATATAGTATAGGCAGAAAGAATCTGAGAAAGCTGAGGATGTGAAAACATGACATTATCTTGAATATTTCTATGGCAACCGCCACTTTTTTAAAAAATAATTATATAGTACCTTTCAAATAATATATTTGAATTTGAACTATTATTTCTGAATATTACAAACATAATATTGTTTGCTTAGATGCTGCCTTTGAAAGTGATGTCAAAATGAGTAAAACTTTACTAAGCTCCATATAACCTCATTCGTTTAGTTATTATGAATTTGACTAATTTGGAGCAAGAATACAATGGAAGACTATTCATCGCAATACATTTAATTGAACTCTAATTCAACAGCTATATTTCATCTCCCCATACTTTACTCTTCATCTTCTTATCTTCCTCATGGCTATATTTTATCATTGTCTTTCCAGCCATAATTTATTCATTCCATTGCTCCTTTCTATTCCTCCCTATTTTGCTTTGGCTTTTGCCTTTCTCCTTTCTCCTCTCATTTCATCAAGCCTGAGTCTCCATGGCCTGACCTCTGCATCTCATGTTTCTGTATGCACAGGAATGCCGGCAAGGGCTTACAGAAAGAGAGCTGATGCAAATCAGATAACCATTTTGTTGCTCGTTCTGTTCATCGTTTATGAAATAAGTATTCGATTCAGCTGTAACCTGGGTTTTCATTTGCAAGACTGCACCCTGATTTATCCAAATATGGTTGGAGGAGTTACATGCAGGCTAAGGACATCACAGGAGGACTTTTCTGGAGCAGAACATCCGCATTCTTTCTTAACCCTCTCGACACAGGAGAAAATACTATTACAGTTTGAGTTTTCTCTGATCTGAAAATTTTATAAAACTCAGTATTGCTATAAGTGATTTAAAGACAGCATTGCTGGAATAACTTTATTTGCAAGGTTAGCATTTTGTGAATAAACTGGTTATTTTTCAATTCCTTTTGTCCACATCTGAGAAAATTAGTGCACAGAAATTATTTTTTAAATGGCCGTGAGTTAATATATTATTATAAAGTCATAATTGGAGTATTTGAAAGAGGCACCAAGGTCATAAAATTATGGGAAAAGATAACATCACAGATATCACATTGGTACACAGCAGTGAAGAGGAAAGTGACTCTCTGGAACCAAAGTTTCAGACACACGGAGCATCATAGAGGCAGTGATAATGCATGTGTTTGAGATAGAATTTGGGGTTTTGTCAATAGCTGGCCTTTTGTTAATTCAACAACTTATGAGAACAGACAATATGCAAAGCAATCTGCAGAACCCAGCCAAGATAGAGAACTGAAGAAAAAGTATCTTTGCTTACAATCTAAAAGCAAACAGAATGAGGAGGGGAAAAAAATGGAAGAATGAATGAACTTGACACCAGAAGTACAGGCAGAGTTCTATATGATTCCAGGGGCAGTATAAGTGGAGAGCAGTTATAATCTGGTGAAGACAGGAATATTCATGGCTTGAACAGAAGAAGGCAAAGAGGTCAGCTGAAAAATATTCTGAGGAAACTTGAATGCCATGCTAAAGAATTTTGATGGTGAGGAAAACATAATTCATGTTTGTTTTATTTTTCAGCAAGTGACCTTGACGTCAACAAGGAGAAAAAGGAAACAAAGCAGGAACTGAGACAACAGTAAAGAGACTCTTGAGACATTTCAGGTAACAGTTAATCACATTATGTTTTGTGCTATTAGTGGATCAAATATACAAAATAGGAACTCTTCCTTAGATAACTGAACACTTTCAAGTAGTTGTTCACTTGAGTATTATGAGAAGTTTACCATGATCGGTGTTTGAGATTTATAAAAAAAAAAAGTTATTAAACAGAGTAAAGGAATTCACAGCCTTTAGGTTTTATTGTGTGTAATACAAAATGAAAATATCCTTCCATCATTTCATGTCATCAAAGAAATAGAGATGTGCAGAGGAAGTAACTCAGCACAAATATATTTCTTTATTCCCCACCCCCAACCAGGACAGTAAAGACTGTGATGCCTACAGATGTTCCCTATGGTGATTACACATCTTTCAGCTTGTGCTTAAGAGAATCTTAAGGGCCAATCTACTCAGGAGGTAGAAAAGGCCAAGTTGCCGTTATAATGGAAGCTTTCACTTTTAATTCCCTCAATTTTCATTCTAAAATATCAGTTTCCAATCACTTGGCATGAATTCTTACTCTGAAGCATGAATTAGTAATCACTTGGCCTAAGTTCAATGTATACATTCTATTGTATGTGGTGAAAAGCCACAGATATGATTGATGACTTTTAGTAAGAGTCATAAAAAAGTACACAGTAATTTCTATTATAAAATCCCTTTATTAATAGGTTAGGAGACCGTTGCTTTGATAGTATGTAGAAGATATTTTAGTGTGTGTTTATGATATTCACTTGGCCGGTATTTCTTCATTTGGACTTTTTAAATAAGGACCAAGAACACTTTAAAATTTATTGATATTCATAATTACTAAAAAGCCTGGGAAATGCAGAAAGTAAAAGAGCGTAATAATATCACATATAATACTTCTAAAGATTTGTATCTTCTAATGAATTATATTTGGTATATTTCCATTCAAGTATATACATATGAATATTTGATATACTTGCAATCATGCTGCATACAATGTGGTCTTTATTGTTTTCACTATCATATTGTGAGAATATCTCAAACTTATGCAAATCTGGAAGTTCCCATTGTGGCTCAGCTGCAGGGAAGCTCACAGATGGGGTTTGGATTTGGTGTTGCCTATTGCTATGATTATGATATAGGCTGGCAGTTGCATCTCCAATTCGACTCCTAGCCTGGCAACTTAACATATGCCACAGATGCAACCATAAAAAAAATGAAAATCTGTTGAAATATCTCATTTTAATAGTAAAATAATAATCAAATTTATGGATATATGAGAATTGGACATATAATTTTTTTAGCTGGTCTTTAAGATGGAACAAATACTTTTGTTAATTTAAAATAATTCTTTGATATGCTTCTTTCTATATAAAACTTTATTGAAATCTCCAATTATTTCCTTAAGATAAATTTCTATAAATGAAATTTTATATCAAATTAAATAAAATTTAAAAACACCCTGCTACACATTGCTGAAGAGGATTCTAGAAAGTCTGTATGAATTATAATCCAACTAAACATTTACTTAATTGAAGTTTTTATCTCTTCCTCTTTTAAATTTATTTGACTATAAATGTGCTGACCAGCTATTCTGCTTTTTGCTCTGTTCAGTTTATTCTGTGAATTTTTAGTTAATATCTTTTTGTCTATTTTTATCTTAGTGTTTTATTAATAAATTAAAGCCTGTTTTACGTTAAAAGTATTAATCTCATCATTTTTTAAAGTTTTATTGAAGTATAGTTGATTTACAATGTTGTGATAATTTCTGCTGTACATCAAAGTGATTCCGTTGTATGTATACACGCATCCATTTATTTTTCCAAAGTTTTTTTCCCATATAGATTGTCACAGAATATTGGATAGAATTTCCTGTGCTGTACAGCAGCTCCCTGTAGGGCATCACTCTATACACCATTGTGCATAGGCCAATATCAAACCCTTAATCCATCCCTTACCCCACTTGTGCTCTTTAGTAACCACATGTTTTGTTTTCAAAGTCTGTGAGTTGGTTTCTGTTCTGCAAATACATTCATTTGTACCTGTTTTTTTAGATTCCACATGTAAGTGACATCATATGATGTTTGCCTATGTGTGATTTACTTCTCTTAATATTATAATCTCAAGGTCCATCCATGTTGCTGCAAATGGCATTGTCTCATTCTTTTTTTATTGCTAATATTCCATTGTATATATGTACCACATCGTCTTTATCCATTTTTATTTATAGATGTTAAGATGCTTCCATGTCTTGCCTATTGTAAATAGTGCTGCGATAAACATGGGACTGCATGTATCTTTTTGAATTGTGGTTTTCTCCAGATAGATGCCCAGGAGTGGGATTTTTGGATCATATGTTAGTTCTGTTTTCAGTTTTTTCAGGGACTTCTATACTGTTTTCCATAGTGGTTGCACCAATTTACATTCCCACAAACTGCTGGAGGGTTTCATTTTCTCTGCACTCTCTCCAGCATTTGTTGTTTATATACTTTTTCATGATAGCCATTCTGGCTGGTGTAAGGTGGTAGCTCATAGTGGTATTCTCTAATAATTAGTAATGCTGATCATCTTTTCTTGTGTTTTTTGGCCATCTGTATGTCTTCCCTGGAGAAATATCTATTAAGATCTTCTGCCCATTTCCTGGTTGTTTTTGTTGTTGTTGTTGCATTATGAGAGGTTTTATATGTTTTGGAGATTAATTCCTTTTCAGTTGCTTTATTCATAAATATTTCTTCCTATTCTGTGGGTTATCTTTTCATTTTGTTTATGGTTTCCTTTGCTTTTTATAAACTTTGAAGTTTATGTACAACTTTATTTTTGTTTTTACCTTTGTTACTCTAGGAGGTGGACCCGGAAAGATATTGCCACAGTTTATGCCAGAGAGTGTCCTGCCTGTTTTCCTCTACGGGTTTTATAATATCTGGTCTTATATTTAGTTCTTTAATCCATTTTGAGTTAAAGCCTATTTTAGATTAAGAGTATAATCTCCTTTTTAGAGATGGAATTATATGTTTTCTAAATTATTGGTCAGAATGAGAAAACTGTTCATTTCATAGAGAATTGTTTGGTTTCTCCTTTACAGTTGTCTTAGCATATACTATAAAAATGTAGTAAATTTTGATAAATAAATCTATCAATTCCTTTGATCCTGATTATGAATTACAGATACAAGTAAGTCTAGATTAAATTTAAACACTAAAAACCCAGTACAGTTGAATTTCCAGAAATCATGCAAAGTCATGATTGGTCATAAAGACTTTCGTAATTGACTAATTGTCTTTATAAAATAGGATTCACCACATTTCACTTTATTTTGCAATTCTATGTGATAACTTAAAAAGCACTTACCTATACCATAATTTGACTATTGGAAACCTGTATCTAATTACTACAGGCATAAAAGAGTTTTAATGATCTGTAATTCATGGTTCAGGAGAAGCTTTGAAATGCAGTCAAAAACTTGGATTCAGAGAATTTAACGTCTCCACATTTGGCTCTGACAACCAGGAGGACACAAGGTGGGTGAGGAAGTATTGCTAGGCTTTACTACAGTGAATTTAAGCAGTAGGGATTTGTACTGTTGACCTTGGGCAGAGGGTCTCCATGCAGTCACTTATTTCTTCACTTTGTTCAAATCTCTCCCTCCACATCCTACCCCAATGATTCTTCTCAAATTCTTGCATTTCCAACTAAATAACCACATAAAAACCATTTATTACTGAGTAGAAACTTTCCCTAGAAGAAGCATGCATGAGCTGTCTAAATAGTCAGACTATGTCAGTTTCTGTTTGCTCCACTAGATTCACTTTCCATCCTCAGCCCTCAAGGTCACCTCTGTGGATGGCATCAACAGGACTTCCATTCCTCTGCTTTGCATTTGGTTTCAGCCAGTGGGAAAATGGAAAAGAAAGGAGAGAGAGGTTAGGATGTTTATTCTCCCAGATGAACTCCATGTGAGGTCACCTAAATGTTGCCTTTCATTGAATGATGGCTTCTGCCACGTGATTATTGATTTCTACTGGTTTCAGTAGTTTTCCTCCACCATCTCTTCAGTCTTTGGTGCAGAAACAATGCTACTGCCACTAGTCCTAGTGTCCTTGAATACTCTTTAGTAATTAGCCATTAAGCAGTGAAGTCCCACTGTATTCACAGGGAACTATAGCTGGTCTCTTGGGATAGACCATGATAGAAGATAATATGAGAAAAAGAATGTACATATATGTATGATTGGGGCACTATGCCGTACAGCAGAAATTGATAGAACACTCTAATAAAAATTTTTAAAAAATGATTGCCAATTAGGTTTGTCCTTTTCTGTAAACAAATTACATGTGTTATCTATTACTGTATAGCAGAGAGCCCCAAAATTTCTAAGCATAAAATCATAACAAATAATTTTTATCTTACATTTTCTATGGTCTGGAATTCAGGAGCGGTTTAGCTGTGTGTATCTGTAAGTCAGTTCTCCATGGTTCCCTCACATTTCTGTATTTATGGAAATTCACAATTGATTTATTCTAGATTCTCTTTTCAAGTATATTTGTAGGGTGACTTGCCTTGGAAAGTAAATACTCTATCTCTCACTTAAGCAAAGTATAAGCATTCTTACTGTCCATTATAAAAGATTTGGGTTTCCTCAGCTCAAGTTCCGGCAAGTAAGTACTCCACTGTATGTGCAGGTGTCAGCTACCCCTATTCACATTGTTCTGTGGGAATTAAGACTCAAACTAGTGCAAGAAAATGCAAATAACGTGATTATTATTCCTGCTATAAATAATAAAACTCATTGTTTTTGACCTGGGAACCTTGTGTCTTATGCATGTATCCATGAAAATGAGGCAGGCTAATGTGTTAGTTGCCAACTAGGGTAAAATCTTAGACCCCTACAGTTTTTGACAGGTAGCCCTTGATCAAGTTCTCCCATAAGGCTGCAGTCATGCTGGTGACAGGGACTGCAGTCATCTGAATGCCTGACTAAAACTAGAAGATGTGTTTTCAAAATAGCTCACTCACCTGGCTGACAAGTTGATGCTGGCTGTTTTCAAGGACCTTAGTTCCTTGCTACATGGAACACTCCACAGTCTGGTCTGAGTATACTCCCAGAATGGCAGCTGGTTTCTCCAGAGTGAATGATCCAAGAGAGTACAAGGTAGGAGACACAGTGTCCCATAACCTAGCCTCAGAAGTCAGATGACCATTTCTACCACATCCTATTGGATTCACTGGGTAACACCTATGCCCAGTATGAGAAGTGACTATACGAGCACAAAAATACTATAAGGCTTGTGGGTGATCTTGTAGGCTGGCCATCCCGGTTTGTGTCTAATATTTCTTTCTTGACTGAAACCATGACTCAAACTTCTTTACATGTGCTCTTACTTCTTTGCCCCATTAAGCGTGTTTGTATTTGAATTACTCTTTACTCTCTTACTTAATCCATAAAGTAAGACACTCCTAGGGTCTTAATTACATTTACAAGGAAACATCAATTTAAAACTTTTAAGTAATTTGACTAAAAACTTGCAACCAGTATGAGACTAAAGAGACCTAAAATCTAATACTCTTTCCAATATTCAAAGTACATTTTTGGTTGAGAAATATAAAAATGAGTTGAGAGCAATAATCTTGAAATATTTTATAAGCTAAGTTAACATATAGACAGTATAGGCAAATGCTTACATGGCATAATTTAAGGAATATGTCTATTGAGATATTTTTCTTCTCTCCAAACCAAATATCTCTAAAATGTATACTATAAAAGTTATTGTTGGAGGGTCATCCAGGAATTTCTACATTTTGTCTTGATTAAGCCATTAAATTTTATCAGAAGAGCAATGTGTTACCTTGGTCTCATATTAGTAGTTTTATAAATAGTTATTTTAAAATTTACTTATAATTAAATTTAATCCCTAAATACTATCATGGAGCAAGAAGTATACACCCACACACACACACACACAAACTGATTTTATTGGACATAGAAAATTGAGAAAGTCTAGAGATCTATATGCATTGGGGTTCTTGAATAATTCAGTACTAAATTTGAAGGTGCCTGAAAGAATGACGGTAACCATAAGAAGTTATATCCCAATCAAAAATTCAACTTTAGTTCACTCTAATAGCAAGAATGCACTAGTAATTCACTTTTTAATGAAAGGTGAATAGTTGTAACATTATTTCTGAAATAAGCTCAAAGTGCTCTGTACTATTTTCTCTTGGTGAATGTAAAGCATTAGTTGACTACAATAGTGTTATATTTGATTTAGAATATTGTGAGTTTAGAAATTTTCTAAAAAAAGACCACCCCAAATTTTTCAGTAGAAAGATATTTAGTTTTGTCAATATGTTGAACTGAAAATTCAGCTTATATTTATCTTTATTTTAAACTTTTTTCATTATTTTATCATATTTCTATAAAAGTTCTCTTTTAGTCAGACTACTTAATAGAAAAAGCTATAGAGTTTTAAATTCAGCAAGGAAGACTTGGAGGGAGCTATCTCTTGGCCATACAACAACCAAGAGAACCTGAGATCTTAGCATAGGGGAGGTCTTTAGGGGCATCAATCTACTCAAGAAACTGACAGCATGGAGTGCTTGTATAGATGCCTGGGATGGGTGCTAGGTTGTTAGTGTAATACAGTACATTCTGGAGATTTCTTAGCCCTTTACTGTGAGGTTGAAGTATGAGTACATTCATTCTTTCAGTCTCCCAGGAGGAAGAGAGAGAGAGAGGAATGAACACAAATGTGCATCGCTTACTTGGATCCCTTGTGGGTGATGTTAAAGCACACTCTTTTGAATGATTCTTGATATACTCTCATAAAGCCCCCTAGCTAGACGGAAACAAAATATCCATGTTAATCCAGAGCTGTTGTTCAGGTTCAGTGGTCAACCTGTCTGAATACTTATCTGGGCAGTTGAGTATGGATTATATGATTAGACCCCCAGGTGTGGGTCTGTGGAACAGAATTTATTCTTTGGGACAGACTTCAATAGAGGTAGTATCACAGCTGCTCTCATAAAAGCCCCTTTTCTCTCCCTCAGCCACTTGACTCTTCGTCTTCCTTTGCCAGTTGTTCATTGTTCTGAGATTGGACCAAGGAGAATAGTAAGACTTATGTTTGATGGTAAAAGACTGGCTCACCCAACTTCCTCCCCACCTCCTTCTTCTTCTGTAGCTCTCTTTCTCTCTCCCCCTTTCTTTCTATTCACTTCTCTCTCTCTTGCATATATGTGTCTTGCTCTTGCTCTCTTGTTCTTTATTTCCCTCCCCTGCTAAAGATGAACAAAGAAAGCCTCAGTTACCTCCATCATCCATTTTAAGACCAGTAGGAGAAACAGTCAATAGAGAATGAACCAGAAATATGGGAGAATTAAGTCCATTGATGACATCCTTCAGTCATTCTACCTGTTCTGCTTGGACATGTGCTAGTGCTAGGGCGGGAATAATCAATTTTCTCATTACTTAAGCCACTCTGAATAGGGTTTCTTTTAGTTTCAACTAGTATCGTACACCCTGACCAAGAGAATATATAGAAAATAGGTTAAGCAGAGGCCTGGCATCAGTGGCCTTATTTGGTCATTCTCTAGAATTGGGGTAGAGGCTAGAAAAAGTGTATGCAGTAAAATATATGTCTTATATCAGTTGTTGACAATGACTGAGATTGAAAAATATGTTTGGAAAATAATATTGGGAAAAAATTTGTCTCTTCCGTGTTTTTGGTGAATCTGTGTTGGCAAGTTTAATACGGTCCTCATGGAAGCCTCATCGGGGCCAAGTATTAGGTCCCTACTCCATTCACAGAGATTTTCTCTTATCAGCTTAATATTGTATGCCCTTCAGTGAGATTTTATCTGGACAAAAAGGGGTTTACGATCAAACATTAAATTAAAAACTACTATGTAGCCATCAGTTTTCATCTGTTGGCTATTTTATGGTAAACACAATGAGTATCCCAGAAAACCACATTTTTTACATCTTGTCATCCATTTTTGTCTCCCCTGACCCTGCCAAGGCCATCATTGTTTATTATTCTCATTTAGTTTGTCACCATCATCCTTTCCAGGGGAGGATGGTGACAGAAGTACTTCATTCCATTTCCTGGTCTTTGATTCTCCTCTCCAAGGCCACTGAGCAAGAAGTATCCAACTTTTTGAACATTCAACACAAATCTTCAACCCACTTTTGCATGGTCAAATTGTTGGTTTTCCAGGGTTGAATTAACATTAAGGTTTCAGTCTGCATTATGCTGTTAGAAAAAAAAAATTATCTTTCATAATTTTGTGATTACCAATTATTTGTCTTTTCTTTCTCATTTTGAGTCTAGAAGTTTATGTATGTGTTTATTTGTTTACATATTTTTGTGCGACTAGATAAATGGCCAATGTATATTGGAGTCAATTAAAATATACTTATTTTGCTGTTTAAGTCAGCAAACTTTCTGCCTAAATACAAAATGGTAATTTTAGCAGAAGCATCAACAGCAACCTTCAGAAAGAGAACAACAAAATATCTGTTCTCAATCCAGGATTTTTATATATAACTCAATTGCTTTGGTAAAATATCTACTGGCAAAGCTGAACCTAAAAAGCATTTCAGATGCATCCTAAACAGCTTGCCTGAAGACTGAAGCACACGCTGCTTATATACTTTCTGAAATCTATCTATATTTTATTTTGTCTTGGAAAAAGATTAAAGAATAGAATTATATTAGAACTGGTGGAGGCATGATCCATGCCCCCTTGATTATACTGAAACATTAAAATGTCATCAGCATGTTAATTTTGTCATCTCAACTGCACGAGATTTATTCAGCACTTCTATCTATTACATTACTCTGGAAACACAATTTATTCTGATTGTGGAAATGTCATAGACAGTGACTAAAAACATCTGGAATTCTTAGTTTAGAAAGAATGCCTGATTTCAATAATGCTATTTCTAAATTAATTTTATCTATGAAGAAGGCAGGAATCAAACATTTTTAAATTATTCAAATTCAAATATTCATTTGGCTCACCAATTTTAACTTAGAGGTCAAAATCAAAGAAAGAAAAGAAATGAGAATAAAGAAGTATTATTTTTAATGGCTGAGAAAATAAAATGATCTCCAATGAAAGTTCAGGAAAATATAATAACCTTGCTTCTTTTTGTTTTTTCTTCCTCTTATTATAGCAAGGGAAGCCTAAGTGTGTGATACATCTAGGAAGTAGATTCAAGGGAGGGAAGTGGGTAATTAATCCCAAGAAGAAAAAAAGACACAAAATTGACATAAGGTCACAAGAAAGCATGATCTGTGTTTTTATGCTTTATTTTTTCCTTGATAAAAATTTTAAATTGATTGCTTTTCTTTTTTTTTTTTTTTTTTTTTTGCTACTTCTGAGGTCAAAGTAACCCCCCTGATAAGCAATTGTGCATTGGGCACTGGAGGAGGATGGAAGCAAATGTCAGTTGGTAGTAATTTACAGGTTTTCTTGTTAAATATATCCATCATCTGTAATCTGAGAAACAAAAATCCCAAAAGCTCTGAAAACTGAAATAAATGCCTACTGGGTAGCAAAAACTAACCCAACTCATATGAGACTCTTTATGTTCTAAAAGCCATTTAACTGAATATTCATAATTTCACTGCAAAATCACCAATGTGGTCAATTCCATGGACTGCTTCAGAGTTCATGGATAATATTTTGTTATTCCTTCATAGATAAAAAAAAAAAAACCCTCTGAATATCAAAACACATCTCATCATCTGGTCTGAAAATTTCCAATCAAAGGATTAGGGATCTGTAGTAAATTTTAGACATTATCCCACCCCCGACCCAACCCCAACAGGTTGTTTTCGACTTGTCTGGGCCTGACTTAAAAGTCTATATATATAAAAAAATTCTACTGGTTATGAGGTGTTATTTGAAACACCTGTTCCCAAGTCTTAGCTAAAATTCATCTTCAGATTCTACTTAGAGTACTAAATTTTTTTCTAACTGTATGGAAAATGCATATGCTATTATACTTTTGGGGGGATATATTTAGATTTATAGAAAAATTGCAAATATAGTACAGAGAATGCTCATATACCATCACCTTTTTCCCCTGCTCATTTAAGGAAGCTGATACCACATATAGTAGGGTGCTCAAATATCTGTTGATTAGCTCATCAAATTGCTTTTTATAGTCCCTTATTAGGCTCCTCACATTGCTTTTGACCTTTAATTCTCACGACAGATGTGTAAAGTGGATGTTATTTTTGCACAGTGTAGAGAAGAAAAATGGAGATTCAGGGAAGAACAATAGCTTATCTAAGTCAGTAGCTCTTAATAGAACGAGGTGCCTAACTTGGATCTGAGTGTTTCTAAGTCACAAGTTCTTTTTTGCCAAGTATATTGTTATCTCCAGCATCTGCCTTGTTGCTTGGCCCCTAGTCAGCAGAATTTGTCTTCCTCCTTCAAGTTCTGGCTGAAGTTACACCCTCCCTCACCTTCCTCAGGACTGGTCCTCAGGAGAATGTAGAAGACTAGGAAGAGTGTGCTATGGAGTTTAGCAAGATAAGAAGCAGAGGTAAAAACTTATTTTTGCCACTTTGGAGGGTAAGGAACAAGGCTTTTTACTGCTTCTTCCTCTCTGTATGCAAAGGCACTCTATTAACATTGACATGCATTCCTTGTTTTCTAAGTGAAAAAGAGAAAGAATGCAGCTTTAAAGACTGCTTTTTTTTTAATGTTTTCTCCTTTTATCTGGAGGAATAAGCTATAAAATACCCTTAGAAAACTACCTAAGAGGCTAAAAGGAAGAATGGTTGTGAGACTATTGCAGTTTATGTTTTTTCACACAGTAGCTTTGTTTTTGTCACTCAAAGGCTTGGTGAAAACTGAAAGGAGAGAAATTCTACTCAGAAGCAGCTGGGAATAGAACTGGGATAGATAAATTTCTCCTCAGAACTTCTGCCACTCTGAATCCCTTCTTCTACATGCCCGCCTGGTTTGGAGAGACACCTAGAAAGCAAGGACTGTTTTAGAAAGATGTGTATGTGCAATCTGAGTTAAAATATAACAATTTGTCAATATGTCATTACACTTGGTTAAACAGTTCATAGTCATCATAGAGTTACCCTCTTTTAACCCCCAACATCTCATATGAAAACATCATATAGCCATTCCCAGATGAGCTGTGTATAGCCACAGCATTACTAGAGTGCACATGAAATCAGCTTACAGTATTTCTATTGTAGAAATTTAAAAATATTCTTATAATATTTGCAGATGCAATCCACTTGAAATACCTCAAATATGTTTGTATTTCTTCCTGTATTAGTTAAGGCAACATTGATCAAAAGAGGTGTTTGCACTGCAGGTGATCTTGCAGTGATCTGACCTGAAGCTCCTTCTGTCTTGTGACTCTGTCATCAATACGTGATGTCCAAAGTCACAGTGGCAAGACAAAGAATGTGAGAACCACGTTGTGGAGGGGATTTATAGGCCATTTTTTGGATGTGGCTTATATCAATTCTTCCCATACTACACTGACCAGATGGTAATCGTGATTTATACAGTATTCAGAAGGGCCAGAGGCTGAATACTAGGGTATTCAAACCAGTGAAGAGCTTATTAGTCTCTGCCATATTTAATCAAGTTAAATTCTCATTAATTCACAATTTTTCCATGGTTCAGTTCTTTTAAATAACATCTTCCTTTTTGTCTTCCATCCTTTATCAAAAATTTTCCTTTCAAGAGTTCCCGTCGTGGCTCAGTGGTTAACAAATCCGACTAGGAACCATGAGGTTGCGGGTTTGATCCCTGGCCTTGCTCAGTGGGTTTAGGATCCCGCGTTGCCGTGAGCTGTGGTGTAGGTTGCAGACGCGGCTTGGATCCCACGTTGCTGTGGCTGTGGCTGTGGTGTAGGCTGGCAGCTACAGTTCTGATTAGACCCCTAGCCTGGGAACCTCCATATGCCGCCGGTGCGGCCCTAAAATGACAAAAGACAAAAAATAAAAAAGTACAAAAAAAATTTTCCTTTCACCTTTCTTTTCCTAATTTCTAACATTTCTCCTGATTTAATTCTGTTTTCTTCTGTTTCTAACCCAGGTCTTTGGGTTACCTAGGCAACCCTCTTTCCACTCTGACGAGAACCCACTTTCTAGTTCAGCCACAGTTGCCCTGCCAGTCATCCATATCTGGAAATTCAGATCTTCTGCTTTCTCCACTTTTGTTCTACACAGGAAACACCACCAGAAGCTAAATGGTCCTTATTAACCTGTTTCCAACCTCAGCCTAACCCTAATAGTGCTGTTTGGCTGTCATCGCTTTGGAGTGTTTCTTTTCCTATATATTTATAATTTTCTTCATCTATCTATATCTGCCTGCCTTAACTCAGAAGACAGAAAGAGGAAAATAATCACATATCACGTTCCCCCACTTCTACCTTAACCCACTGACCAACTATATTTATGTGGCCCTGCTTTGTTTCCCAGGGCTTTTCTACTCAGATTGCTCCTGGTCCTTACTTCATTCCCTTTTTTTTTTTTTTTTTTTTGGTTAGTGTTTTTTTACAATGTTCTGTCAATTTCTGCTGTACAGCAAAGTGACCCAGCCATCTATACCTATATATGTATATACAATCTTTTTCTCATTTTATCTTCTATCACGTTCTGTCACAAGAGATTGGGTTTAGTTACCTGTGTTACAGAGCGGAACCTCATTACTTACCCATTCTAAATGTAATAGTTTGTATCTACTAACCGCAAACTCCAAGTCCACCCCACAAGTTTGTTCTCCATGTCTGTGAGACTATTTCTGTTCTGTAGATAGGATCATATGCGCCATATTTTAGATTCCACATGTAAATGACATATTTACATTTCTGACTTACTCCCCTTAGTATGAGAGTCTCTAGATCCATTCTTATTGCTGCAAATGGCATTATTTTGTTCTTTTTTATGCCTGAGTAGGATTCCATTGTGTATATGTACCACATCTTCTTAACCCATTCATCTATCGATGGACATTTAGGTTATTTCCATGTCTTGGCTATTGTGAATAGTACTGCTGTGAACATAGGGGTACATGTATCTTTTTGAAAGTTTTGTCTCTTCTCCATTCTCCATTTGCTCCTTCTCCCCATCCATTGGTTCCTAATTCCATTTGCTGTTCCTTCTGTGAAGACAGACTTTGATTCATCCTTCAAGTTGCACCTGAAATGTTGTTTTATTATGCTCTGGCTGCTACAGCAAAATACCACAGACTGGGTGGCACAACAAAGAAATTCATTTTTTGCCACTTTCCTGGAGGCTTGGAAGTATAATATGAAGGGCGCCAGCAAGGTATGCTTCATTATGGGGACTCTTCACTCTTCAACTTGACTTGTAGGCAGCCACTATCTCACTATGTCCTGACAGGATCTCTTCTTCATGTGCCAAAGAGAAAGAAAAAAAGAAAAATAAACAAGCTCTCTAATGTCTCTTCTTCAAAGGACACTGATCCTACAGGATCAGAGCCTCAGTTTTGTGATGTTATTTAACCTTAATTATTTCTTTAGAGGCTTCATTTCTAAGCACCACATTGGAAGTTTTCCTCATCATTGTTTACAATCGCATCATAATAACCATGTGACTATATCCACACAGAGGTGACCCTTGAAAATAATCTACGTCACATTTTAGATTTTCTCTGTCTAACTTCAGCATATAAATTTTTGAGGGACACAAACACCTAGTCCATCATGATTATCTTCACCATCACCTTAACAGTGAAGCATTCTTCAAAATGACCCAGTCTGAGCCTGTGCCCATATCAATTTGAATAGTATGTTGCCACCATCATGATTCTTTTTAAAGTAAACTACTTATATATCCTGTCTGGACCATGAGTTAGATAAAGAATTGTGTCTTAGTCATTTTTCTATTGTGCCCATTACCTAGAATAAAGTCTGTTACCAGAGTAGGTGCTTATTAAGCTCTTTTTTATTAAGCCACCAGATCCTGAAAGGTCAACTAAAGGATTAAAGAAAGATTAAATCATGATTCCTATATTTTAATAGCAAGAATGGTATATTAAATTTGAATATTTTGAAATTGATTCTTTGTGTGTGTGTGTATGTGTGTGTGTGTGTGTGTGTGTGTGTGTGTGTGTGTTTAGGGCCTTACCCACAGCATATGGAGGCTCCCAGGCTCAGGGTTGAATCAGAGCTATAGCTGCCTGCCTACGCCACAGTAACAGAAACTTGGGATCTGAGCCATGCCTGCAACATACACCACAGCTCACAGCAATGCCAGATCCTTAACCCACTGAGTGAGGCCGGGGATCGAACCTTAGTCCTCATGGATGCTAGTCAGATTCATTTCTTCTGGGCCATGACAGGAACTCCTAAAATTGATTCCTTTTATATGGCGTATGTTCATTCTTCAATGGAATATTTAATCCAAATGGGTTCTGTAGTAATTTCGAGAGAATACCATTTGCAAATATCAACTTGAGTACATACATAAATTTCTTAAAGAACTGAAATGGAAAGATTAAAATATGTACACTGTCCATTAAGGCTGTATATTTCAAAAAGCAGCTAACATAAAACTGCTGCTAGAATTAGAAGATTATCATGAATTGAGCACTAAATCTAGAGTTGCAGCTATTTCTATCAAGAGGCCTAGGTAGTTGAAGCATATGTTTTAAGGTCTTAAAGCTCTATTCTTTGTTATTTTTTAGCCCTGGCTTGATTCAAGTATTTTTTTTTTTTTTACCAATTACGTCTTAGAATTGTAGATTAGACTTTTTAAGCTTGCTGTTTGTGATTATTTTTACTAGCTCATCAACTCCACAGTTGTCAGAAGGGCATTTTTGCATGAAATTTAATTTCTGCGGTAAAGATTGAAAAATTATCTTGTCTCATCAATGAGGAACACTCTACCATGTTTCTCCACCCCTGTTTTCTGTCATAGCAAAGTAGTCTCTTGAATCGTATCTATAAAATATTTTCCATTTATCTGGCAATGATCTGGCTCCATTCCTTGATAGGAAATTGGGCTGTGTGGCTAGATATCCAGAGGAATACGTTTACCATTGAATTATCTTCCAAGGTTTTGACACCACCATCAGTTATGCCAGATGCAAATCATTTATTCTGTGTCAGTTCAAATACACAGTCTTGTTTGGATGGCTTAAATCTATGCTGGCACCAAAATACAGCAAGCAATATTGCTCAACTTTTGAGTTGAAAGCATAGACAAATGTATACAGCACCAAAACATGGAAATAATACAATGTAGGCTGAATTTTGCTGTGTTACTTAATGTTAGCATAGCATGATTTTATCAAAGGAATAGTGATATTTCCTACTGAAGAAAAGGGGGTGTGTTCTTCCACAATGGTAGATATAATTCTTTGACACAGAGTTTTAAGATGACTGCCATGTTTTGTATGGCCCACAACCCTGCCGGATCTCATAAAGTAAAAAATGAATCTTTGAGTAAATACCTCAGGGTATTGCCAAATTAAATTCTGGAATTTGGAGATTTAATAATAATGACTCCAGTGCTGGAGTATTTAATAGAGTGTACCATCATTTCTACAGACCATAAACTAGTAGATTAATGGACTCAAGCATAAAAAAATTTTTTTGACTAATTTTTCTTTCTTCTTTTCTACTTATGAATCAAGGCAGATTATGATAAAAGAAGGATTACGAAACCATTAATTTCTTGGCTTTTGGCATGAAGATACCTGAAGTAAACAGAGCTGACCTATATTTTCACTTATTGAATAGGTACAATTTGTATTCATACAAAATAATAGCAGAATTTAACAAAATATTCTAGCAAAAGACAGTAAGGTTAAGGCCATGTATTACTGAGTTAGAAAACCTAGATTTGAATAATAATTCCACTACTTATGGCAGTGTTGACCTTTCTAAGCCTCAGTTTTCCCCTCTGTAGAGTAGGAAGGGTGTTGCCTAACTTATAAAGATGAAGTATTGATTTGAAACATGAAGTATCAGCATATATGTATGTTATGTTTATGACAACTAGTAGTTGTCACAAACATACATGAGGTGATAAGGACCTTAACTAATTAAACTGAATAATCATAATAATCAATTGGCTATTTTTAAAAAAATGAATTCTGCCTTTTTGTAGATGGAAAAAAATCTTACCTTATTTACTCTTCTTCTATATGCTTTGACTTTTACCTTTTCTTCCCATTTAGATTTAAACTCTGTTAAATAATCAGTCCTACTTAAATTTGTTTTTCCCAGAGGCAGGATTTAGAGTACATCTGGAGATCCAGCAATAGAAAAAACACAGTTTTTCTAGAAAATATTTGTGTTAGTTAAATCTTTTCATATGCCTTTGTTTAAAGTAGTGAAATGAAACAACTCAGTGACCATAGAATTATGTCAAAATCCATATATTTATAACTTAAGAGCATTCTGCTCTTACTTGGTCAAGATACTGCTTTTACTAGTTACTTTCGAACCAGAACAATGGTTCTCAACCAGAGGAGATTTCCTCCTTCAGGAATGTTTGGCAATGTCGGGTGTACTTTTGATATTCATGATTGTGCGGAACGAAGGGGTGGTCCAGTATCTGGTGGATCCAGACCAAGGATGCTGCTAAACATCCTACAAAACAAAAGACAGCACCTACAATAATCATCTCGTCCTGGAGTTCCCACTGTGGCTCAGTGGTAACCATCCCAACTAGTATCCCTGAGGACATGGGTTTGATCCCTGGCCTTGCTCAATGGGTTAAGGATCCAGCATTGCCATGAACTGCAATATAAGTTGCAGATGTGGTTCATATCTGGTGTTGCTGTGGCTCTGGTGTAGGACAGCAGCAGCAGTTCGATTCCACCCCTAGCCTGGGAACTTCCACATGTCGCAGGTGAGGGTCCTAAAATGATAACAAAAAAAAAATTACCTGGTCTTTAATGTCAGTAGTGTTGCTCTTGAGAAGCCCACCTCTACTAGATTTATCTGATATAGAAGTGAATTTTCTCATTTCAGATATAATAGAATACTGATTTAGAGATGCTAGAATATATTTAAGCATATGTTCAGTACCATGCACAGGTGACAAATTTCAGGTTGAAATCACACACAGATTATCATTTCCATAGACAATGAGCACACCACATGAACTGTTAAAACATTCTAATTTGAACACATGGGGGTATAATATTTGTAACTTAATTACTCCTGGTAGGAGAGCAACATCATACACCTGTTGATGGATTATTTTGTGCAACCAATTAAAATAATTCTCTTTGATGATCCATAAGTAGGCCTCATTTTTAGTACACATTTTCTTGAACTAATGTCTTCTAAATTGAGCCTTGACACATATTACTTAGTAAACTGAAACTATTTAGTATCAAGAGATCCATCTATCTCTTTGTTTTACACCTGAGACAATTGGAGATGAAGAGTCTGAGCGACTTTCCCAGGGTTACAAAGTTTGATGTGTACAGAGTCAGAACCATATTTTGAGTCCAGTCAATTAATTAGCAATAATTTAATGCTATTTTTTGTGATAAATACCTCTAAGTTTATCGTACATTATTCATCGAACTTTTTCCTCTTTACTCCTCAGCCCACACTTATGTTTCTTTTTGTATGATTGTTTTTTCCTCCTAATTTCTTTCAGATCAGTTGGAGCCCACAGTATGCAACCTTGAATTGATATCTTTCCCAAAAGCCTTTCCATGAGCTTCTATGCCAAATCAGACTCCCAAAGATTTAAGAGGTGTGGAATGGGTAGATCAAGATGTCCTAGGCTGGCTTATCTTCCATTTGGTCAGAGTGTGAAGGGGTCTGTGGTACAGAGTCCCTCTGTCACCAGAGGAAAAGGTCTTCTCAATTATGCCGGTTTAATTTACAGGGACTTTAGTGATCCACAAAACAAACGAAATTTAAGATACACATCTTAAGCTCAGTTTGTAAAGGCCTATGCTTTCAGTAACAAAACTCACAGTGACAGTGATGTATGGTTTTCTTTATGAGTCCTGAAAACTGATGGATATGTGATCTTATAAATGCTTAGACAAACTAATGCACATAATTATATTTTCCATTTGAAGTCTATTGCTAGGCATTCTAATACAATATCATTAGTTGAAATGGCCACGATGATACAGCTTGGGCAGTTTGTCACGGTAATTACAGGGTGATTATTTTTGACTGGAATAAAGATTTCAGTTTTAGTATAGTGGAAAGCATCATCACAAATTACAAACAGTCTTGGAAAATAATAATAAAACTTTTAGATTTTAATGCATTTTGCAGCATCATTCTAAAATAATTTCTCATTAAGAAAAATGTCCATAAATTGGATAAATTATTTTAAAGAGATTAAAATATGGCTTTGCCAAAAGGATCCCACTTATCTCATTAACGGTTCTTATGTATAAAAATGTCAACATTAGATAAAATTTGAATGTGGTAAATAAGGCTTATGTCATAATTAACAACCTTTAAGGAAAAGATTTTTTTTAAAGCAGACATAAAAGTATGGCATTTATCTTCACTATTTTCAGAATGGTTGATTAAAGTAGACAGTGTCCTAACATCTGTATTGAAAACTATATTAATCAATTGATTAATCATGCGACATTAATCAAAAGCCTCCCTAAGTGTTTTAGTATCTGAGCAGCTCTTAGTATTTTCTATCAGATCCCTTTTAAGGTGTCCATTAAAAAGATTAAATTTGGGTGGTAAATATTGAGGGGTTGTAGAACTTGTGGCTTCACACTGGAAGGTCAGAGACACCACTCATTAGTGCTACTTTTAATGGGATAAGAAGCAAAAGTTTTGAATATGTGACTAAATCAATTAATCAGTCCTGCAGTTGACTCATTCCAGTAAGCAGTTTAGTATTTGCCGAATCGGCACCATGGCCATCTGGCTGATTTGTCCTCTATGTGTTGGCTTAAACCAAAGAACACTTTTTACATAAGAGTTTAAATTGAATAGCCAATACACTGATGCAACAACTGCTATTCAATAAGTTGGTTTGTAGAAACTAGCTAAAAGTCAGCCTTTATTATTAAGAATATATTTAAATGATCTAAGTTGCCCTGTACAATGAGTCTAAAACTTACTATTGCTGGAGTGGATGGTTCCCAATCAAATGAATTATTTCAGTTTTACTGAGATTCAATTGAACTTACTTAAGCTTACTAATCAACTGTAAATTTCAAGATGGGTGATTTAAAATTGGTTAGTTCTTAGTTTCCCAAACACATTTCTATGTAGGATTACATAGGTAAATTTGTACAGTAAACATGGAGAATATCAATGCCAAATACAGACAGAAAATTACTCAATATATTTCATTGAGTGAAGACATTACAAAAACAATTTTTGGCCAATAAATAAAATCATTTATCATATTTTTCAGAAGGCACTGCTCTATTTTGTTGTCCTCTGTCTTTTTAATTCTAAAAGGTAGTACTTTTCAATATATCCATTTATTTTGATGGTTTTACAATATGAAAATAGTAGTATTCTCTGAATACTGTTTTGATTTTACAATCTTTTTTTGTTTACCTAATGGAGAAATGTTTTTCCTGCAATTGAATGAATGATTATAATGACATTCAATAAAGATGTCTTACCGCTTTTTTTGTCTAAAAATAATTTTTCTGGCTTTTCAAACAGAATCCAAACCTATAGGCATTTAAAAACATGGTGTGGCCCATCTGTTTATCCCTGCTGTCGCATAAGGAAAGATTATCGGCACAAGACAGTTCTCAAGTTTGTGCAAGTGACCTTATGTTTTGGGCAAATGTCTAGCTATTGCTGTTTTTTTCAGCAAAGTGATTAGGTAGTAGTTTAAAGTTTACAGATATGTCCTGAAGCTTCAGCAATAGAAACACATAACTAGATGACTAAATTTAAATGCAGGCTGAATATCTTCAGTTTCAAAGGATTTCTTTTTTCTTTGCTAGTTGCTTAGAGTGAAAATATATTTTGTAGTGATCCAATGATGCTCATCTACAAAACTATGATGATTGGGAGACAAAGGAATATCTTATCTCTCCATTTCTCTTCTGAGCAAAATTGTCTACAGAGGAAAGGCGTGTACTACAAAACAGTTACCTTTATAATGAATTGTTCGATCACACAAATTCTAAAGAAATAATTTTAAAGTATGCTTTTATTTAGCAGTTAGTAATAGAAAGAGAAAATTTGGATAATTCATTTTGTTCCTATACTTGACCAAAGAAGTGTGTTACTTTCTTACTCTTCTGAGTTATTTATTATCAGCGGAATAAATCTAATTATGGTAAGGTATTATGAAAATTGGTTTCTGTTAGCATGCACAACCTATATTATAATTCTGAATTTGTGTTTTGGTATGAAGTATCAGAATAATTTTCTTAGTTGATTAATACTTACAGCTTTTCAGGTACCCACAAATGCTATAAACCTTTATTTCAGTTCTTTGTTACCAAATAATTACAAAAAAGGAAACATGTCTAAAAATAATCAAAAGTAGATTTGGTTATGTCTCTGTATATATATTGTTTCATATTTGAGTTATATTTTCATTTTGCTATTGATGTGAAGCTTGGTTGCCTTCAACGGGGAAGGAAATATAATCTGCATAATTCCCATTAATTCTTCATTGGGCAAATGCATTTTGATATTCTATAGTAGGTTTGTTTGTGGCTAATCATTTCTGTACTTAGCAGCAGGTGTTACTGCTATATTGAAAAAAATTGTGCATGTTTTAGAAATTATGGATATAATTTAGCCATAAAACACCTAGGTTTCAGTATCCATCAATTCATTAGATAAGCTCATTTGAAGCACAGGAAATACAATTAGTTGTTAATAAGATCATTGTTTTATTACCTGAGTTAATGTTTATACTATTCAGCAAGCATTTTAGAGAAAGATTTATTTTTGATATTGGGCTCATGATGTGAAAAAACTACATGATATCATATACTTGGAAGAAACTTTATTTACTGTATCATGCTTTGGGGTAACTTTTTAGAAAGGGCACTCTTATGAACAGATGAAAACATATGTTGGAAGCATTTTGCTTTTTGGGCTTTGTCTAGGATTTAAATTTTACATATTTTGTTTTGAAGTTACATTTAAAAGTAGACTTCTCTGGCTTTCAAAGTGATAACACCTTAATAGAATTCAAAAGTGCACAATTTTATGATTGCAAGTGTGAACTATTAGTGATTATTAGAAAAAAAAAACTTTGTTCTTTATCCTATTATTCAGATATTTAGGATTGTGATGTATAAAAGTCACAGGATCACTTGTTTTCTCATTTTTAAGAGAAATGATATTAGACTGTCTAATAGTTATGTGAGGATCAAATGAGATAACACTATCAGTATCACCTTAAAACTGTCAATTGCCAAAGAAATGTAAATTTGTATTATTATTATCTTATTTATTAGGGCCTTAGGTCATGTCTAGAACATTGCTCACTCAGCTAAAGGCTCTGTTTCTAAAATCATATTGCCTAAATTCTTTCAAAACTTTACTCTCATACTTACTGATTGTGTAGACTTCATCAAATGACTGAATTGATCTGTACCTCATTTTCCTCATTTGTAAAATAGGTAATACCTAAATCCTGAGAGGACTAAGTGAGTTAATACAAAGAAAGCTTTAAGAACATGAGATGAAAATCTGCTTTTATTGCTTTTGTTGTGGCTGTTGTTACTATTACCTTGTAGTTCATCTATAAATGAGTGGCCATATTCTAGTCCATTCAACTTCTTGTGATATAAGCTTGGGCCAGTGACAGGAGGAAAACTGCAAAAAATGAGCTCCCCAAAGATGTTTTCAAAGCATAATTCTTATTCATGTACATAGCGCGTAACTATATTTTCAGTAATGGAGGCCTCAAAAGAAAATGGAAAGGTTAAGTGTATTCCAGAAAATACATAATTTCCCCTCTAATCATTCAGTGATTTGTTTCCTGGGAAATAACTTACTGTATAGTTAGGACAATTCTAACATGTAGCCCATGTCTATAAATGAAAGTAAAGTCAAAACTATGGTGTACACACAAAGTGGATAGACTAAGAAAAGTGGAACTGGTAAGGGGTAATGCTGATTAATGCAGTCACCTCATTAGATATTGATGTCCAGTCTATTTATAGATAGACTGGAGTTCTGCTTTCTGCTAAGACAGAGGATCCTACGCCTAGTTTGCTGTACATATCCACGGAATTTATCTTCCCACTACTTACATCTGCTAATACCCTCTGACCAAAGGCATGGCCTTCCTTTTTCACTGTGGTTCTTTATATTCCCTTCATTTTCAACATTAAATGTCATAATGATGACAATTCTCATGACTAAAATCATTAAGAGTGGAAGAGATTGCTCTTATGTTAAAGATATTTTTTCTCCAAAATAATTTTTTTTCAAAATCATTTTTATTTTGCTGGGAATGTGCACATTCCATGTACTTGTGCCTGGGAAGAGCTATGGTTCTTCTCTGGGAGTTAAATTTTCCAGGAGTGTAGAAAATATCACTTTCTAGTTTTCTACTGGAAAATAAGCCTAACTTGCATTTCCGGTTTTAAATAAGGAAAAAAATTTTATTAGATTTAATTTCATTCTTGATAGCCCACCATCTCTATTGAGTGTAAAAGGAAGGGAGAAATTAGAATAGTGGACAGTGGTAATTGGTTGAGAGATTACGACTACAACTAAGTAAGACAAGAAAATAACTACCTCTTTGAAAATATATAGGGAAAGCCACTGTCTAGTTTTCAGCAAGTAAGAAGAAAAACATCAACTTCCTGGGGACTTAAAGTGTTTTTTTCAGCGAATCAAGGGTGAGGAGGAAACATGAAATTCTAAAATACTCATAATTAGGTTGCATAATTCACATAATTAGGTTGCAATAGATAGTTACTAGGCTTTATCTGTTAAGATTTGTAAATAAAAATGTTTTACAAGACTATAATCATAATACCATAGGTTTATGTATTAAATTTCTAAAGTATTTTAAAATATTTTATAATTCTAAAATTTCTGAAATTCTCTTGTTTGTAAATTCTCAGCAAATTGATATATTTGAAAACACTTCAAAATTTTCTCTGCAGCATCTACACTCAGCTTAGAGAAAAGACAGCTTATCATTTTCATTTATTTTTTTAGTGTAAAAATATCAACAATTGTTCTACAAAGAAAGTTTCTCTTTTTATTGGGACTTAACATATTTGTTTAAGCAAATAGGCAATTTACTAGTTTTTAACAATTTCTAATCAGAAATTTCATGTTCTCAATGACCACAGTTGTAATTCATCTATTAATTTTTTTCTGTGAACTTTTTTTTATTACTAATTATTGGAAAACATTATTAGCGATTATTGTTCAGTTGTGGATTTCACATATAAGGTATCCTCTATAATTTTCATAAAACTATATTAATTGAAAGCAATATCTGCATTTTAAACAGACATAGTTAGCAGTTCTGTTTATCAAATACATATCATCTGATTCTAAAATCTTAGCTCTTGTCCCTCTTAGCGCTTATGCTATATTACAAAATTAACAAATAAATACATACATAAACTGTTGTGAAAATTTTAGTTCCCTTATAAAACTCATTAGTTTGATTGCAGGTTTTTGTTGAGTGAAATTATTTTTGTGACTGTTTCCTGTTTTCCTCCATTATGTGTTACCTTGTCTTCAAATGTTCAACACAATGTGATTTACCTATTAAAAGTCATATGTGTTAATTTCATTAGAAGTAAAAATTTTCATTTATGTGCTTTAGTGTAATAGATATCCTAAGGAAATACATGTCTTTTTACTAAATTAGATGTTTTGGCTATTTAGGATTTTAAAAAATTCATAGACTCTACCTGATCTGTTTTCATCTATAATGGCAAATTAAAGTTTACTTCTACACACCTTGATAGAACATTGAGGTGTTTTTCTTCCTGGATTTTTAAATTTGTTTAAATGATGATAACTACAAGCCACAAATTAAATGAGATTGTAACAGCTGAATTGAGGTACACAAAGATATTCCATCTTAAACTACAATTTCTCCTAACATTCTTTTGCTATCTGTTTGTTTTAAATTGAAACAGAAAATTAAATTTGCAAGGAAATACCGTTTTAGTAGCAGCCATAAACCTGTCTATGTTAGTTACCAGCCAAATCTTGCTGAGTTCTGATACCAAAATCAATCTATTAAACCTTTGAAAGTTCACTTGTTAATTATTGCCTGCTCAGTAAAATTTTAATTTGTTCCAAAATTACACGGTGAATATGGTTATTACTATTAAGTTTATATTAGAAATTGGCACTAGAGGGAGCTAAGTATTTGTATCATTTCTGTGTTTAGGGAGAAATTGAACATTCATTTAAAAGCTTACATTTTTTCAGAACCTGCTGATTTTACAAATATGGCAGCTATGCCTCAGCAAATTATAAGCAATAATGAATTAGTTAATTTTCTTTAGTGAAAACTGCTATGGTAAGATTATTAAATTACTGTATTTCTACTTAGTGGACGTAGCTACCAGTCAGTAAATTAGGATTTCTAGGACTCTTTGGGGAAAGGGATTATTATTACTGTTATCCATGTTTATCATTGTTTTGGCCCTAACAGAATTAAAATGCTCATATTACCATGTTAAAGTACAATATTTTGTTCTCATATTTATAGTTTGATAAGAAAATTACCTTATTGAATAGGAACTCCATGTAGATTAGAAAACAATTTTACTCTTATGGAATATTCTAGGATTTTAGTTGGTTTGATTAATTTGAATGGCTGATTCATTTTAACAACAGTGCTGTTCCCAGAAATCATAGCCTACCATGAATTCAGTAAAATTGTGCCATCTTCTACTTTTATACTTATCTCTAAGGTGAACACAGTCTGCTGAGATTTATAAAGCTAAAAGCTGCAGGATGTTTTTATTTACGTAAATTAAAGAGCTAAAGAATAAATATGTAATTCTTTACATTTTACATGTTGAGTCCCAGGAAACGCTACATTTGAAAACAGCTTGTATAAAGTCAGTATTATGCGTGAGCAAATGGGAAATTTTATTTTCCCCATCACGTCACTTAGGCATGTCCTCTTACAAATAATGTATGTTGGAAGTTCTTTCTTTTTTTCATAGGTCTTATAAGAGAAAAATATGGTTTAAATGTTAAAATTAAATAAGGTTTCATTCACATTCCGTTCTACTCTAAAAATACAATGATGTGGAAAATATTGAAATAAAATGCAGGATATTTTAGGATGAAATCCTTAGCTGGTTTTTAGCTATAGATTTGAATTGATACACCAATGTTTATAGGGAAGTTTCTTGCTTTTTTCTATAGGTTCAAGTGAGGAAACTCTGACCTTACAAATGCATAGATTTAGTTTTAGTATAAAAGTAAATTTCCAGGAAAATAAATGCACAAAACAGAAAAGATTACAACTAGGCAATATACTGTTTGTTAACCACAGAACTGATTTCTTCATTTTTACCTCCTGTATTTCTCTTCTGAAAATGAAAACATTCCTTATATGAAAATGAAATGAAAATGAAACATTCCTTATATTCTATATTTTATTTTTACGGTTTGAATAATTAGCATATTATCTATCTCAAAGGAATGTTCTAATCAAGGTTAGCCTTTCAGAAGAGGTTAGCAAATGACATTTCAAAGACAGGATTTGGGGGGAAAAGAAGGCTTGTTTACTGAATGCAACTAGGCCATTTTCAGATCTCTAAATTAGTGTTTGATGAACCTGCTACTTAGCTGAGGATTTCTTAAAATGCAGATTCTAATTCAGAAGTTCTGGACTCAGTTTTAAAGAAGCTTTCTGTTTCTGTAGACCACACTTGGTATAGCAACAGTACATGTTGCTTTCACTTTAAGTGTTTAGAGCAAAAGATAAGCAGGGTTTGCAAACAAAATCATGGCTCTGACCCTGGAAACCTGAAATGCCAGTTGTAGTTGTTCTTACTTTCCTTCAGCCATGTTAGATGAGAGGCACTGACACATATAAGGGCAGTAATTCTACCGGCGTGGGGCCATCAGAAATAATTTACATTGTCTAGCTGCAAACCTCCTTTGATTCTGCAACGTGTAGGAGATACCATAATGTTGTCTTTTAAGAATTTTAGTAGCTTTAATTTTTTTTCTTTGTTCGGATAAATCCATTTCATGGAGGGTGCAGGGTAGATCTAGAGAAAGCATGGTAGAGCAAACAGAATTGTTTGATTTGGAATCAGATTCATCTGAATTCTGATTCTAGGTCTGCCACTCATTAGCTATATGATATTAAGAATTTTATTTAATATTATTAGTTATTAGTAAAATAGAGATAAATACTTACCTCCTAGGTTTGTTGTTTTGCTTAAATGTCATTTCTGATTTGCTTGGCTTTGATCATTGAGTATCTAGAATTTTGATGTATTTTATTTAGAGTAGACTATAAGCACATCAGATCTGAGGCCATATCATACCATACGTATTTTAATTTGTTATTTATATCCCTATCACCTTGATCAGTGTCATGTACACTGGTAATTTTCAAGAAAATGTTTTCCAGTAAACTACTTTTGAAACTCATATGGCATCTGTATACATACCTATTAGACTTCTTGACCCTCCTAGTAACATGTTTCTGTAACTCACCAAGCTCTAGTCATGTGAAGGAAACATTATTCAGTTTAATCAAGATCAAGTTTTCCCAGAACTGGAGGAATGTCCTTCTCAAGCCTACTTTCTTCTTTTATTTTAGTTTTCCAATCATATGTCCTCTCTTCAGAGAGGCTTTTTTATGATCATCTTATCTATATTATTTTCCCTGGATGAGTTATTTGTTATTTTATTTTAGCGTCTCAAATATTCTCTTCAAAATGTGAATTTTAATAATTAAAAAATAGCAAGTGTATATATTTTTCAATGCCTGTTTCAATTATTTATGCCAGTATACTTGCAAAACCCAATATGACACATTGCACATGTTTGTAATCTATAAATGTTTATTCCATGAACAAATGTGGCTGAGTTTGTTTCTAGGTTGAATGATATGAGTAATGTTCTCATCTAATCTAGAAGTTTATGAAAAAATAGCTTTTTTAAAAAAGTGAAAATAGATTAGTTTGAATAGTTGTACATTGAGATATAGTGGGTTAAGAGAGCTGACTTCTAGACTTTTAAAAGATTGAGTCCATAGTATTAGAGACCAAAAATGGTAATGGAGGTACCAGTAACAGAATCTATGCTTTTATAGAACTAGATTATTTGAGCAAAACAATTTAATATGATTTTCCAACCAGAGTATCTTCTCAGCCTTACACTGTATTTGTTTAGTATTTATTTATTTATTTAACTGCTTGTGTTTCTCAAAATTTTAATTCTATGAGCTTCATAGGGAATAAAAATGACAAGGTTTTAGTTTATATTGAAAAAGGAGCAAGGAACTGTAGATCTTGACTTTGGTGGCATAGTAATGAAGACGTACAAGTGTTAAAGTAAGATTTTTAAGAGGCCAAAAGTATGACCTGTGCAAATAAAGAAAAAGCATATGACAACATTTTGTTCAACTCTTAGTTAATAAAGGAACCCGTAAAAGGATGAAACTGCTAAAAAACTACTTGATAAGTTAGGTATAAAGCAATGCTCTGATACATTTGCATAATATATACACAACTGGCTAATGTCTTCTAGGGAATTATACCTTTTGGGGTTTCTGTCCCGCCAGACAGGAATTATTTGCGTCTCTCTAAGCAACAATGTATAAGTTGACTTTTGCCCCTAAATAATGCTAGAAGAGGTAATCAATACACAATGACATAATGCAACTTACAATTGCATCAGAAAGAATAAAATACTAGGAATAAAGTTAACCAAGGAGTTAAAAGACCCATATACTGGAAACTACAATATATTAATGAAAGAAATTGGAGAAAACACAAATGGGAAGATATTCTGTACTCCTGGATTCTAAGAATTCATATTGTGAAAATGTCCATATATCCAAAGCAATCTAAAGATTCAATGCAATCCCTATCCAAACTCCAATGGAACATTTTTCACATAAGAACTCTTAAAGTTTGTATGGAATTATAAAAGTTCTCAAATAGCCAAGGCAATCTTGAGAAAAACAAAGTTGGAATGCTCTCTGATTTCAAAATTTACTACAAAGCTATAGTAATTATAACAGTATAGTATTGGCATAAAGATAGTCACACAAATCAATGGAATAGAGTAGAGAACTCAGAAATAATTCCATGCATGGATGGTCAGTTAATTCACTACAGAGGAGACAAGAATATACAATGGAACAAAGACAGTCTCTTCAATAAATGCTGTTGGGAGCATTGAAACATACATGAAAAAGATTGAGATTAAACCACTATTTTACACCATACACAAACATTAACTTATAATGGATTAAATTTTTTAATGTAAGAGATGAAACCATCAAGAAAACTATAAAGAAATTGAAAAGACAGTCTACAGAATGGGAGAAATATTTATAAATCATGTCTGATAAAGGTCTAGTATCTAAACATATGAATATATAAAATATATCAATAATGCATACAACATAATACCAAAAAATCCAATAAAAATTTGGGCAAAAAATCTGAATAGACATTTTTCCTGAAGAAGGCATACAGATTGCTAACATGTTCATGAAAATATGCTCTACATCATTAATCAAAAGGGAAGTGCAAATCAAAACCACACAATGTATCACCTCAAAAGTGTTAGAATGACTGTCTTCAGTAAGTCTAGGTATAAGTGTTGACAGGGATATGGAGAAAAGATTATTTAATGTGAAATAATTGACTCTCATAGGGTTAAATTAGCATATATTACCTAACATAGTATGTCTAGAATGATAGGTGCCACTTAGTGTGTTTTTATTGATACATTGACAGTTCTGATGCAATGTATGTATAAAGAATACAAAAAGAAGCTTGAGGTAGGTAATGTTTTACAGTTAGAAATCCAAGGTTTAGAGTGATTAAGTAATTTGCAGAAGCCTCCCATATCCATTAAATTGTGGAACCAATATCTATCCCAATCTAATTGATTCTGTGTTCCAGTCTTTAATCATGATTCTATTGTCCTTAAAATACAGTTGGTCTTTGAACAACGTGGGCTTGAACTACACAGGTTTACTTATAGACAGAAACAAATGTCCAGAATTGCCCATATGTGGCTGGATCCATCTGTCTCTTCAATCCTATTCTGCCTGTATCATGAACACTGCTGTTGCTCAACATGTAAGAATATCCATTTCAAAGACATAACTCTGGGAAGAATTTCCAAAGAACCCCTTTCTCTAGGCCTTAGGAGTATGTTCTAGTTTTTAATCCTTATCCTAGAGATGAGAATTCAAAAAGTGTTACCAACTTTTTGACAATATTCCTGTCCTTCTCTTCGGTGTTACCTTAGTAACTGCTCAGTCTGTCTAACCATATTTGTAGAATGGAAGATATTCTTGATATGGGAGAGTATCTGATATTCTCCCCAGCTTTTTTCTATTAGTCTTCTGTCTTGCGCTATTTTTTATAAGTATCCTATATTTACAAGTCCAATTTAGACTATCAGTATTCTTATATCCCCTTCTACTGAGAATGTCTTATGAGGTTGGATCGAAAACATTCGAGTGTTGTATCAAAATATGGTATTCTAAGATCTGTCTCCAGAAGGACAGCTAAATGGATACACATGTAGTAAAACAAATGCCACAAGTATTAAATAATCTATGTATTAAATAAAGAATCCATATGAGTGCACACTGCAAGATTATTTCAACTTTTCTCTGTTTGAATACTTTTAGTAAAGTGGGGAAAAAAATCTCTTCATTCAGTGAACTTTCAGGTAATCCATGGTGTGTTGCCATCCTCGCTCTGATGGAATAGAAGCTCCATGAGGGAAAGGTCTTTGTCTCTTTTGTTCAGAGATGTGTCCTAAATGCCTAAAGTAGGGCCTGGAACATAGTAACTCCTTAATAAATATTTTATTAGGAAAGGGTTTACTGAGAAAAACTGAATTGAAGACTTAATGATTGCTTATGGGTAAAATGTCCACATGCTGGGATCAAAGTCTTTTAACAAGGAAGTAGCACAGAAGGATAAAGGGATAAACCCACTCCCTAAATTTTCAGCTGAGAATTTATCACCAAATAGAAACCAACCAAATAAACCAAAATTTATGAATTTTTTAAGCTTTGTTCTGGGACACTAATAATGTAATGATGGCCTTGGGGGGAAAAAGAAAAGAGTAAAGACTATCTAAAATGTCAAGGTCCTTCAAACAGATCTCCTCTCTGTGCGAGTGTGCAGAGTGGATCTAACTCGTTCATAGATGCATAGACCACCAGTGAATTCAGAAAACTTCAGTATTCCCTATTGTATAGGAAACATTTTCCATACTAGGACAAAGCACAAAAATATTTGGATTTCTAGTGGGAATGCAAATCTAAGAAACATAGCTGGTAGAGGCAGTCATTTTTTGTTTTCCTTTCAATAAGTTATTCCACCCACAGAGGTGAAAATATCCCAGGCTTAGGAAGATACAGCCTGTAAATTGGGAATTTCTGGGACATGAACACCTTTTCTAGTTCTGGAAAATGTGTAGCAGGAGCAATTGCTCCTGTGGCTCCTAACAGGAGCCAGACAACCACTGGAAAGAAATAAATTAGGTCATATAAACCAATTTTTTTTTCCAGAAGTTAAAAGTGGAAAGAGAAATCTGCATGGACATGTGAGAGAGGTGGTGGTATAAGTTTGCCTTTCTTCAGTGTTGTTTTCTCAGGCATATATCAGTAATCCCAGAAGTGTGTGCAGGTTTGGGCTTTCTCTGATACTTTCATTACCATTATTGATATGTTGTCTCTTGACTAGACTGCAAAATGGACAAATTTTCAAACACATTATTGTAGCAATTTCCAAAGAAACACCAAAATATTGAGGTTGGTATAAAAAAATCACATGGAGAACAAGTACTGTGTAAACGTACAGGCCACTAAATTAAACCTACAACCTCCATTTTATTAAATATTAAATAAAAACTGTCACCCACTCTTATAACCTCTCTCACATTTGAAAATTGAACCAAACCTCTGCTTTTCTTTTTCAACATTATTTTCCTTTAAGTTTTCATGATCCCTTGGTTTATACACTGGAATATGTTCTGATAAGCTGGCTGATTTCATTATACTCAAATACTACCTCCTACCATATAATTGTTAAGAAAAACAGAAACACAATTTACTGAGTGAATTTGAAAATCTATTTGGCTTTATTTAAGGATTCATGAATTGGACAGCATTTCATCTTGCATATAGAAAGGAGCCTCAAGGAGCTTTACAAAAATGGAAGGATTTTATGGGCAGAAGGAGGCAGGGAAAGGAAGTTATTTTAGCAAAGAGTGGATTATTTCAGGCAAGGTCACCTTCCTTTGAGGGAAGATGAGGGTTTATCAGGTAGATTATCTCACTAATTCTGGCCAAAGAATTCAAGATCGACAGGTTAAAGTTTACATTCTTTGGAGAAGCTAAACCCGCAATTAGGTCAGATATTAAAACCTTAATTTCCTCATATTGGGCTTAGCACAAGTGACTCCATTTTGACCTGTTGTTTGTTTCTTTTTTCTTTTTTTAATCTTCTTTTATTCAGATTCTCTGCTTAACAAAGAGTTGTGATAAAAATTTAAGGCATTGGTACTATACCGAGCTACTGCTCTTAATTTCTTATAGATTTTAATTGATTCTCTGTATGATTTTCACAGGTTACAATGTTTTTTTTTTTTTTTTTAGCTGAATCCCTGTGTTATTTACAGATCACAACTTCACATTCAAGTTTTTAGGTTGCTTATTCTCTTTTTTCCTTTCTGACATTCTTGTCTTCAGGAGATTATTTACTTGGTGGTTAGTGGCTGCAAACATCCACTTGAAGCCTTTGAGAAAATACAGCATGCTGGGGAGATTACTATGGCTATTGTAAGCAAGATAATAGCCAATATTTGGATTGTACTTTGGAGCCATGGTCCCCAAAACCCAAACCAGTCAAAATCAAGTAAGTCAAAGAAAGGCCCATTGAAGGAATGGGTCTTGCTCAGTTATTCTTAGGAAACCAAGTTTTAACTTTCTCAGAAGTGCTAATTCAGGTGCAGGAAGCAGTTGTTGACTACAGTACAGAAATCTCCTTACTCAGCTAAAAGGTAATGAAGAGCTATCCTTTTATCAAGAACAACTTTGGCCAGAAAGTCAGAGGAATATTTTTGGGCAGTTATTACTCCAATAGCAGATTCTTCAATATTTTCAAGATTGGATGAGCAATTCCTAATGAGAGCCCAATTTATACTCATTCCTAACCATGAAGTAGGAACCTATCAAAAGAAGTAAATTCTGAATCATGAAAGCCTCCCAGTGGATTCTTTCTAAGTCAACAACATAAATTTAGGGAAGTAAAATGAGGTTTCTCAGTTTCTCTGTGTACAATTAGGGGCACAGTGAGATAACCTAAGAGGCATTTCCCAGATATGTGCCAGCCATCAAGGCATTCATAGGCCCAAAGAGAATGATAGCCACCACAGACAAAGATAAGTTCTGTCAAGGCACTAACCACTCCTGCTAAGGTGGCACTGTTAATGTACAGATTCCCTTTTTGATGACAAATCTAGCAGTCTATAATGTTTACTCCCCCAACCCCCTTTAGCAATGGCCTGGGATGTATGCGTGACAGCATTATCTTTCCAGGCCAATGCCAGAGTTTCATGTTCAATTAAAGTGTGGACTGTTGGTCCAGCATCTTTGGAGGAAGCAGTCCACCTCACTGTTGGCTGCTTCTCTTCTTGTCAATTTGATTTGGTGATTTCCCACAACTAGAGAGAACCAGATGTTAGGTCGAATCTTCCTCCGAGGCTGAAATCCCCTCAAATTTGGCTGCCATAGGGTAAAAGAGGAGAACCTGGTAAATGCCCTCTAAGGAGATTCAATGGCCATCTTTTTTCTTAGTGATTCCAGAGCAGAAGAATGTGAGAAAATTGGAAATGTTAGTTTGGAGAGATGTAGTGAGATAGTTGTAGAAACCAGAAGAATTCATTGTTCATTTCCGTTTAAAGGTGTATGACAAAAACCTTAAAGACAATTGACAGGATTAGAATCTAATATAAATGAAGGTACAAACATCATTTTTCTCTCTAAAATTATGCTCATTTCTCTTTTCAAGGGTAATCACAGTAAAACTAATTTTCTTTCCATGGGACATGGGTTGATTACTTCCATAAGTATAGTGAGTAAAGTGGTTGCCTATATAAGCTCTTTTTAAGACTGCTTTGCTGGAATCTGGAAAGCAGGGTACCAGGTTGATTTTTTTTTTTCTAAGGAGCTTTATTGGCTCCATAAAATCAACCTTAGTTCCTTAAAACTGTCTGGTCACATTTGAGACTATGTGTATCTTACTAAAATAGGACATTGCAGTCAAATCTTTGGTAGTATAATCAGTGTTTCCTATTGTGTCCTGTTTCACAGAGAACCAATTCTTACCGAATTTATTAAATACTACTTTGCCTTGAGAAGAATACTGGAGAGTTTCCAAATTCCGGAGGGATCAGACGGGGAGAAACAAAAGTTTTTTTTATTTTCTATTTTTTTACAAAGGTATACCTTACGAAGTTCCTGCAAGTCATATATAGCTTAAGAGAAAAGGTTTTCTTAAATCTAGAGAAATAAACATTAAAGAACCAGCCATGTTTCACAAAAAGTTATAAAAATTGTAATTATCTTCTTCAGTTATTAATGAAGTCCCATGTTATAAAATTCTTGTTCTGCTTGAATCCAGTTTTTTCCATTAGTTCTGGAAATTTTTACCCAGTTCAGCTTTATGATCTTAAAGTTCAGAAGCCTGTGTTTACCAGAGACTTCTCCATGAACCTCCTTGAAGAAGCATTTTTTTGCAGGAACATTTTTGCAAAGCAGCGGAGTAAAACAATAGCTCTCTGTAAATGACCAAAGACTTAAAAAATTCCCACCACCAAAGATTTATGAGAGTTCATTATAATGGAATTAACAATGGAATTCAGTTATTTCTGTGACAGAAAATAATTTAAAGTAATAACTGGAATTATGACTGATAACATTATACTAAGAGTATCAGATTTCCAGGAATTTCACACAATATATAACATATTTATTTCCAAACACAACATAAAGAGGTATTGGTGTTACTTCTTATTTGACAATTCTTCCCATGTAATTTAACATAACAAATAAGTCCAATTAGTTCAATAGATTTTTATAAGGATAACAAATATTTTGTGATTTTTCCAGGGGCCCTCAGTCTGCGGTCAAAAAAATTTCATTTGGAGTTTAATTTGGGGGAAGTTTTCAAAAATATCAAACGCTTTTAAAACATTTGGTCAAATGTGATCATAGTCACTGTTAAACAATACTTGGTTATTAATTTAACCATAATGACAATTTAAGACTTTGCAGGCAATTACAGAATGTTTGATAGTTGTAAAAAGTGTATCCTTTTTAATAGAGAAGTTTAAGCTTTTTAAAGTAATCAAAGACCTGTTGAAGACACATGAAATTATTCTGAAAAGAGAGAATCTTTGTTTTCTAGGTAGATTACTTAAAACATAAAGGAAAACGTATTACTATCACTTATCAAGAGCAGAGCAATAGTTCAGAACACCGTGTTCCTTTAACAGAGGGAAAACTAAATTCTAATTTTGTACCAATGTACTTTTGGTATTAAAACCCTTTTCTTTTTTTTCTTTTGGAGCTCCCATTGTGGCTAGGAACCTTGAGGCTGTGGATTCGATCCCTGGCCTTGCTCAGTGACTTAAAGATCTGACATTGCCATGAGCTGTGTTATAGATTACAGAGGCAGCTCGGATCCCGCGTTGCTGTGGCTGTGGCAGAGGCCGGCAGCTACATCTCCCATTAAACCCCTAGCCTGAGAACCTCCATATACTGCGGGTGTAGCCCTAAAAAAAACAAAAATAAAACCTTTTTTTTTTCTTAAATAAATTAGTTCCAATCTTAGCCAGACTGACCATGTATAAAATCCCTTTCCCAAGATTTCTGTTCTAATTTTGTTCTACGTTTCTTCTCTTTCTCATTTAGAAATAACTAGTCTTATTTAGGAAAAAAAATACTTTTTAATCAATAGAAATGCACTTCCATTCCTTATCCTTTCTTTTACTAAAAACACATCCCACTTTCCTTACACACAGAGATGTTTTTCTTATTATTTCTAGTAGCTTTAGTAATATGTATTAGAATTTTAACCCTGAAAATAACCTTTAATTTTAATGAAAATAAACAATTGTGAATGTCTTTTATATTAGCTTTCTGTGGTTTGACAAATTTATAATTACTTTTCATGATTTCTGGAAACACGCTTCCTCACAGTAAGTTTTCAATGTGGCAAAAACATATTTACCAATAATCTCAAATATCTTTACTTTCTCTGTAAAACAAATCCCCAAATAGTGTTCAGTAATTAATGTTTCAGTATTTTATCTTATTTGGGAATGACCTTTGTACTTATTGACTTATTCAGCATTTAATTTAGCAAAACTTTGTTTCAGTTTACCAAAGAGATTTGAAGAAATTATATAAAAAGTTCACTTAGGAGTTTCTGCTGTGGCACAGAGGGTTAAGAATTCAACTGCAGCAGCTTGGGATGATGTGGAGGCATGGGTTTGACCCCCAGCCTCTTGCAGAGGGTTAAAGGATCCAGCATTGCTGCAGTTGAAGTGTAGATCACAGTTCAATCCCTGGCCCAGGAACTTCCATATGCCATGGGCTGGCCATAAAAATAAATAGATAATAAAATAAATTTCACCTAAAAACTTTTATCTTGCTTATATCCATTTAATGTACTTGTTTTCAGTAATTATAAAAAAATAATCCACGAAATCTTCATTAGCTATTAGATAAAGTTGTTCTCGAAGGTAGGTTCTTAGCTTGTCACAGGAAGAATTCAGAAATGAGACAAAAATTGAGAAGGAAAATCAAGGATTTATTTAAGTGAGAAACACACTTCTTAAGGAGAGGTGGGCAGAGAGGTGAGCAATTGCTTTGCATTTTTTGGCATACCCTTTATATGGGGCATCTATTTGTACAGGCGGGATATTCACTGGGAAGGTGGGGTTTGGAAGTCATAATCCTTAATTTTCATCCCTTAATTTTTCATTCCTTAATTTTCCTCCTCCCTTTGCTTCACATTCACAAAGGGAGGAGCGATTTTGGTCCTTATTTAGTTTTATCGGAAGTGTCATGGTATCAGCGTATGATGTGTACTTAACTTGCATATCAAATTTTATTATGTTATTAAAATCAGGGCATGATGAGCAACAGGTTACATCTGGGCATTGGAGATTCATCCCCTTTTCCACCTTTCTTTGTCTGCCTCCAGGGCACTTATCGCCCCAAAAGGTGTGGTTTCCTATCAGTCTGGAGGTTCAGGTTTTTCTTTGTCCACCCATGGACCCTGCTATTTTCATGATGTGTGGTTTCCTGCCATCTGGCCGCAAGTACCCCTTCTCTGCTCATGCTTACTATCTTTCTGCTTAACAAAGTCAGCCATCATCCATCCTAAGATGTTTTCACTGGCAAATTTTGTGATAGAGACGACATGAACTTTAGTAAACCTAGATATAACAAAACTTCTCTGTGTCTGCATTAATTAATGCTTATAACTCTGAAGATATACATATTTTAAATAAAAGAAGAGATTTAAACTAGATTTTATTTGCCAAACATCACCTTAGATAATGTGAACATGTGAGTTAGTTCACATAGCACCTAATTTTCTTTAGGCCAATTAAATAAAGCTCTTTAACAAATTAATTTTAGTAATAACATCTGAAGGCAGGAAAATACTATGCATCTATGAATAAGATAGATAAAACATTTAAGAGAGAACCAGAGAGACCTTATTTTTTTGGAATTAAAATTAATGCCACATATCAGGTATAATAATACAAAACTTGCTAGATATAAAAGAAGTCAGATCTGGAGTTCCTGTCGTGGCTCAGTGGTTAACGAATCCGACCAGGAACCATGAGGTTGTGGGTTCTATCCCTAGCCTTGCTCAGTGGGTTAAGGATGCAGCGTTGCCGTGAGCTGTGGTGTAGGTTGCAGACGCAGCTCGGATCCTGCATTGCTGTGACTGTGGCGAAGGCCGGTGGCTACAGCTCCTGTTAGAGCTCTAGCCTGGGAATGTCCATATGCCGCGGATGAGGCTCTAGATAAAGGCAAAAAGACCAAAAAAAAAAAGTCAGATCTAAGTTGTTTCTCTGTTAGGTGGGATAAATTAAGGTTATCTTCCTCAGTGACTAAAGCTTTTTTTTTTTTTACTAATATTTGTGGAGCAGTCCCTTAAAAGATTTTTTATTTGCCTAAGTTTCAAATGACTTTTTCCTCTTTCATTTTCCTTCTAATAAGAATTACTCCCTGTAGTTTATAGGACATTTATATCTCAAAAGCACAGGAAAAGAATGCAAATTCCTCTAAGAAAGACTTAGGTTTCTCAGGCCAGATTTTTTATATGTACAAGGTTTTTGAGATAAATGGGAGAGGTTTTGAGATTGGTAAAAGGAATGGGTGTATTTTAAACTGCCTCTAGAACTGCATTTCTGGTTTTACAAAGATTTGTAAGATAAGGACAATTGCTCTTAATTCCTCAAAGAATTGGGCTGCAGCCTACATGACATCATATGTTGATCCACCCATAAATCCTTTTACAAAGGCTCTAAAAGATTTTCTTTCCCTCTGGATACACAGTTCTATTTTAGCTTAGTGGAGGACACCTAAACATTTTTTCTATTTTCTGTTTTTCTCCTTAACTTGTCCAATTTCTGACCACAGTACTACTTTGTAGTTTTCAGCCAGTGCAAAAGTACATATTCCTGGATGTATTGAAAAAGTCCCCTGGACTCAAGAGTGTCCCCAAAGAAGGTGCAGAAGATATTTTGCTTTTTCTTCTGGGTATTATACACAGAGATATGGGAGGGATGACTCTGGTAAGAATTCTTACATTTAGCCAGCTTCTCCCAGATTCCAGGATTCCATCTTTAGGCTCTGAATGGTGTTGAAAATAGAGTATAGCTCCAGTACCTACCCAAATTGATTTCCCTTGTCTATTTAAGGGAATGACATTGTGACTCACCATAAAAGCCCTGAGTCCTGTCAAATTCGGGAGAGCCCCATATTGGGGCTCTCCTTCAAGGGTAGATATTGGTGAGTCTGTGAGGTCTCCAGCTTAGTGGGCTTTTGTTTTCAGTTATGTAAAGGCAATTCAGATAGAGGTTTCTAGAATGAGAGCTCTAATCAAGAAGGATAGAAGGAAGCAATAGGCGTTATGTCAGTCTTACTGGTTTTGTTCAGTTTTCTTTTTCAGTAGCTCTTGTGTCTTTATGTTTCCATTAGTCTTTTGTAACAAATCTTTCAACAAAACTATTTTGGGATTTTGAAGCCTTTAGGAGTCTTCTACATTTCGGTTAAAATAGACATCCCATTCTCTTTGTTTAATATAGTAATCCTTACTTCCAGGTATACCTCTTAAATGATCTTATCCAATTGGAACATTCCTCATAATGACCATTAAAACTCTAGGTTGTTTCCAGAAAGATTTTTCCATTTTTGTAGATATCTATAGCTTCAGGAATTAAAGTTTTTAAACAATATACATAAGTGTTCTAAAAGTTGTTGTGCTTAATTCTTTAGAATCAAAAAATTTAGCTCAGACTTTGGGTCTCTCAGAGCTAGATTAATACCTAAATGGATGTGGTGCAAGATTGAGAAGTATATGGTGTTTTACTGTGTATCTTGTTGAATAGAAATTTTCTTGAGGTTTGGGTGGTGATGATTTAGTGTTGATCTAACTCATTCCATTACCAACTTATCCTAACATGGGTTTTTTAGTTTAGGTGGTATGTACTCTAACACTTTTAAATTCTCAACTTGTGACCATCAATTTTGTGAATGCTTCTGATATTTTCATTAGCAACAGGCTTTATCAACACAAAGACCAAATTCAGTAGGACCCAGCCCAGTTTTTAAGTTGGATCCCGTACTACTTTGGTTGGTGACCACCAACAGCGTGGAATCTGGGGGTTAGGGAAAGGATTGAACTGGCAGACCACAGCAAATGGGGACTGTGGATTTGGGGCTTCATATGATTGGGGAACTGAAAATTCTGCTAGCAATTCTCAGGAATCCTGGGACAGAATCAAGAACTGTGATTTCCTATCAAAAGGCAAACTGGAAAGTCAGTCATATCAGGAGCTCAACACAAAGAGCAGTGTTCAAAACTGAGAGGAGCTTATCTACAGCCTTGGAAATAATGAGCAAGATAGATACCCCCAAAAGTGTCCGCAAGTACCATATTTGTGTTTCTCATTGTCCTCGCATGTTGTCAGAAGTTTGCTTCAAATATCATCACTACCGCCAAATCTGTTAAAAAGAAAACACAGCTGAGTAAATTTAAAATCTAATTGTCTTTATTCAGAGATTCGTCAATCAGAAAGGAGCTCCAAGGAACTGTGCAACAATGGAAGACTTTTATAGGCAGAAGAAGGCAGGGCAAGGATGTTATTCTAACAAAGAATAGATTGTTTCAGGCAAGGTCACCTTCCTTTGAGGAAAGCTGGGGGTCTCTATAAGGCAGATTACCTCACTAGTGTTTAGATTGACTGCTTAAAGATCACATTTTTGGGAGGGACTGAAATCACATTTAGGTCCGGTATTAAGTCTTGGTTTGTTAATGTAGTGCTTCGCACAAGAGACTCCATTTTGACCTGTCTTTTTTCTTGTCTTTTCCAACTTTCCTTTTAAAAAATGTAATTAAACTACTGTATAAATTTCAAGGTCTCTAAATTATCAAACAAGATTGCCTTCACCTAGATTGATTTTCTTACTGCTTTATTAACATGTTAATATCCTTTTCTACTAGAAACTTTCAGTCTCTTTTTTCTAACATGAAAGTTTCTTTCAGTCCCACCTCACATATCCACATACAAACAGCCCTACAAAAATCCACCCCACTCGCATGTAGTCCAAGCAGACATTCCTGATCATAGCTGACCCTACTCTGAATTCCTACGTATTGTCTCTACTAAACATGATGCTATAATGGGATACTATAGCTTGTTTTGTCCTAATGTTTTGATATGTGTTCACTTTGTATTTTCTGTGGAAGCATCAAGTCACTGTGTTCAGGGAATATGTCTTATATTTGTTCTGAAGCCCTTAAAACTATGAATCCTAATTATAGCTCCCATCAGAGTAATATGAGAACTTTCTGCAAAGTAAAACAAACTTCCAGATATAAGATTTACATAACATGGGCCCTGAAAATGCATATATTTCATAGTTTTCCAGATAATTCATTATACCTATTATAGTATTGATTCATGGACCAAGATTTGGGCCCTCTGGCAGAGAATATGGTTAGACTGAATGTATAAAAGACATGTAATGCAGATACACTGGTTTAACTGAATTCACAGGTTTTGGTCATCAAACTTTAAGCATCTTTATACCTGAATATACATATAAGAACTACAAAATTAAGCTAATTTGTTAAACTAGAGCAAAACACTCAAACATATTTACCTAATTGTAATATCTCATCGTAAATTATAATTCTTTAATGATAGCTCAAAGAAAGCCATACGATACAGTTCTGTTTTTTGATTTTTTTTTTTTTGTAAATATATCTGCACCCAGGGTATGTGAAAGTTACTGAGCCAGGGATTGAATCTGGGCCACAGAGTAAGACCTATGTTATAGGTACAGAAATGCTGGCTCCTCTAACCCACTGGGCCAGGCCAGGGGTCAAACGCATACCTCTGCAGCAACATAAGCTCCTGCACTCAAATTCTTAACCCATTTTGCCATAGTGGAAACTCCAACCCAGTTATTTTAAATTCTTCTTCCATTTAGTAGATCTCGTTTAGTAGGAATCCATAGAACATACTGTCTTTAATTCACCACACAGGTATTAAACATTATCTATAACCTAGCTCTAAATCTAAATATTTGGATTATAGTTTTGTTTGGCATGCACAGTATTTATTTTTTTAATTTAAATAAGTTCCAATTTGTAAATACGGAATTTCTACATAGAATACTTTGATTTATAGATTTTTTTCCTAAACATGAAAATGTCTGAAAATCGTTGGCATGTATTTTTATATGACAACGGTTGGTTGAAACTGAGTAATATGTGTTATCTTTGAATAAGGCAAAAACTTGGCCAGTTTTCACCAGATCTCTCATTCCCTGTTTTCTTACACACTTATATTACTTGCCTAGTCATATGAACATGCTCTATTATAAGATATATAAGGAATTTAATAAAATTGATTAATTATAGTTTAGATTTTCAAAACTGATTGGAATATGAGCAAGAAATCACAATATATTATTTCGTATAATTTTGCAGAATGCTAGTTAAAGTATCTCTCTACATAAACATGTCTCTTTAAAGCAGTGAGAAAAAAAAAAAAAGAGATGTCATCCGTTTTGTCAATGTCTATCCCCAGAAGAGAATGACATTACAAGCTATCAATCAGACCATGGTAACCAGCAGGTAGAATCAATGAATACCAAAGGATCACACACTTACATGCTGCCCTCCTCTCTCCTATTTCCTTTATGCAGTTGGTTAGAGACTCTTGTTGGCTTTGGGGACAGTAGATGAGTCATGGTCATTGGGCCTTTGCCAGGCTAATAATGGAATAAAAAATATTTCTATCATTTTGCTGTGATTTTTAAAATGTACAGCCCTGGCAGCAACTTCCACTTAAAAGAGCTCACTGGCAGGACAGTATTTAGGATTTCTTGTATCATCCATCCAAATACTGTAAAATGTCATTTTAATCTGTCATAATCTTTCTTCCCGACTTGTAGTATTCAATAAGCGGTATTATGTTTCTGGTTCACTCATTCATGGCACCAAAACCTTGAGTATAATAACCAAAAATCCCTTCCAGATGAGCCTAAAAGTTTATGACTGTTGCTATATCATGGCACTTGATGAGGTTGACAAAATTATATACTGAGAAAAAAGGACCCTAAACTCTTCTTCAGTTTATATTTATATATGTATGTATTCATTCATTTTTATTCTGTTATAAATTTTCACTTCCTCATTACTAAAGATCTTTTGAAAGAAAAAAGAGTATGTCAGGGTGCAGTCTAAATTATCTTTTGTTTTATGCCCTTCTGTGACATCTTGGCTGCAATGTCTGCTTCTTGCATTAAGAACCTTATTATGAATTGCAGAAAATGGCCTAGGCTTTCCTTAGTCACTTGCTCAAGGAACGATTTTCTTTACCAAGTCCTTAACAGATTGATCTCTATGCAATATTTTCTTTCTTTTATTTTTCTCTGGAAAACTGTGGCTTCCTTCCTTACAAATGAGAAAAAAAAAAAATGAAGAGAACTGTTTTGGCTCTCTGTCTGTCTTTGTTCTCCCAGGACACATCACTGTTTGCTACTCTATTCTCTTTGCCATTTGTCAGAATTCTCCTCTGAGCAGCAGCAAAGGGAGGGTCTTTTAAACATCATTCTTTGGGAAGAATGAACTGCTATTTGGGCACAGTGAGGGCACTCTCCTTGTAAAACGTAATAAATCTCCTGGGCAATAATTTAAGAGAGCTCATGGATATTATCACACCCAATGCTGTGAAGGGTAATTGTGTTCAGTAAATGCTTATTAAATGAATCAAGGAATGCATTAACGTATTCTTGAAATGACACTTAGAATTTTGTCTATATATCTAAAATAGGATCAAATTCAATGAGAAAACATTGATGGAGTTCTCTAGTGGCTCAGTGGGTTAAAAATCTGATGTTGTCACTTGCTGTGGTGTGGGTTCTATCCCTGGCCTGGGAACTTCTGCATGCCATGAGTATGACCAAAATTTAATATTCAAAAATTGGCATATATTTAAAACAATGCCTTAATTACAAAAAAAAAAACATAAAATTCCATATGGAGATGTGTTTTTCTGTTCTAGAATACACCTTAATGTTGCTAGAATTTTGGAGTCTGTTTCATCCTTTTTAAGAAATTTAACCTCAGTGTGATGTAGAAAATAGATTGTTCAAAGTTGTTTTTTTTTGCCATTGTTTCATATTAACTTAAAAAGATAGAATAATAAGACAACTTGGGGAAATATGGCTTAATTTAGAAGAATTTAAATTTTATTCTACTTGTATTACAGTGCAATCCCTATTATTAGTGACATTAAATATTCCTCAAACTTGAGACTAATTTTGGTGGTCAAGGCTAAATAATTTCTCAACTGATATTTAAAGTTGGGGGGCACTTTTTGTACCTTTACTCACTGATAATCTCTAATAACACAATGCATATTCTTCTAGAAATTTACTTTTTCTGATTTAAGCCTCATTTCGATATTTCTGCCTCTTGTTTTACCTAAGAAGAAATATTTTAAATATTGTATAACATGGAAATGTAAAGCTATAAAAGGTCAATTTCTTGTGCTTATCAATGACTTCTAAAGAATAAATGAGAGTCAAAGAAGTTAAATGATTTGTGTAATGTGACATAACTAGTCAGTTACAGAGTTGAGAATAGGCTATATCATAAATAATTTTGATCTTATGATTATCTTATAATACTGAGAATTGAATTATAAATAACTGCTCTAAAATCACTCATGTTTAGATTTCATTTGATAGAAATTGGGCATATATGGCAACATCAATGAAAGTTCTGTGAGTATAGAAAGTCAAAAGAAATAAATCTAATGAATTTTTCTTAAGAAGTACAATTGAATATTAAAGAAAGATTACTGTCATTAGTTAATTTTGCAACTATATAGGCCAAAGAAATCTATAACAACAGAACTCTGAAGCATGAGTGATGTGGAAGAATTATGGATATTAATTAAGTCTTCTGTGTGGTATTCAGTGAAATATTAAGCTATAGAGTCTGTGTGGGAGTGTATCTAAATATAGTTGTTATTTTGCATTTTTATTTTACAGACACATTCATGACAGAGAGGAGAAAAAAGCAAAAACAGGTCTACCATAAAGGCATGATTCTTAGAATTCTGAGAGGTCATTTCTTCACAACCAAAGCACATTATACCTATAAACAAAATATCTGCTTGGTTTTGATCTGATTTAATCTTCCCAACTCTTCCTTCTTCCTCTGGCCTTGATCTGGATAGTTTCAAAAGTATACTTTTCCAGGGGAGTTCCATTGTGGCTCAGTGGTTAAAGAATCTGACTAGGAACCATGAGGTTGTGGCCTTGCTCAGTGGGTTAAGGATCCGGCGTTGCCGTGAGCTGTAGTGTAAGCTGCAGATGAGGCTCGGATCCTGCATTACTGTGGCTGTGGCGAAGGCCGGCAACTACAGCTCCTGTTAGACCCCTAGCCTGGGAAACTCCATATGCCGCGAGTGCGTCCCTAGAAAAGGCAAAAAAAAAAGGTGTACTTTTCCAGACATACCATCTTCCATGTAAACTTCTTACACAGACCGTAACTAATGAGTTTGACTTAAAATCATGATTGATCATTCTCTTACAATCCTGTCAACAATCTGGGGGTGTTGATAAAATGCAAGCTCCAGATTAGACCTTGGAAAGCTTTGAGATAAGAATTTATACTTTACTTAAGAGTAAGTTCTTTGGTAGATACATCATTTCAAAGTTTTAAAGATGTTACTGTTTTTAGGAAAATTTATATATTCTTTAGTTCATAATTCCTCATTGTCTTTCACAACACATTGGTTTATTTGCCTGATATAGTTCGTGTTGAGATGAACCACATCTATCCAAACTGTAAATGATAGAATCATAGAAGCTCAAATATGGGAATAACTTAATGTCCAGATTAAGCCCTTGCTTTTCTTTTCAATAGTAAATGAGTTCAAAGAGATGAAGTCATTTATGGAAGATGAGGCATGAGCAAGAGGAAAAAAAGTAACATATGTAGTAAACATGAAATACACATTTCATTCTGATAATTAATAGATGAAAAAATAAACAATGTTTGTGTTCACATAGTTAAGGAAGAAAAGGAAAAAGAAGAAAAAAGCAGATCTGAGAGTCAAATACTGGTCAGCCTGACTTTAAACTCAGTCTTCCAAATAGAACCAAACTCCTGCTTCAATTCTCAGTATACTTTCAATCATATAATGTTGCCAGTCAGATGAATTATTTGAAACTAATTATGCTTGTAATTTTAAAAATGCACCCATCTGGTAAACTTGCCAAAAGTTTGCCTTGGATATTTTTTGCTTAAAATGTAGGAACATTTCAGAAAGGATCCCAAACTGAATTATGTCTGCTTTCCTGTGTTCTTATCTTCAAACATGTCATTTGAAAATCAGTAAAGTATAAAAATAAAAAGGTAGATATACCATTTTCATTGGGATTAGATTTTTCTGTGCCACTTACTAGCTTCTAGATTCAGGAGATTATAGGACCCCACTGTTTGAAGTCTGTGTGGGTCATTCCTCATTTCCTCATCTTCTTGATCTTCTCAGCACATCTGGCTTCCTGGTATACTTAGGTCATTTAGACCTAAGAGAAGTCTGAAGAATACCCAACTCCCTTGCTAACTCACACCAGTACCAGTTTCTACTTATACAAGTTTTCTCAGAGTTTACACAGAACTATAACAATTCCTGAGGTGTTTTTTTTTATTGTTTTGTTTTGTTTTAAATGTAGGCTTCACACCATTTGATGATACACAGCTTAACGCAGAAAAAGGAAAGTAAATTTTAAAGACTTCTCTCTTATGAGACCTAGAAATTATCCTACTTAGTGAAGTAAGTCAGAAAGAGAAGGACAAATACCATATGATATCACTTATATGTGGAATCTAAATATGGCACAAATGAACCTATTTACAAAAACAGAAACAGACTCACAGACATACAGAACAGACATGTAGTTGGCAAGGGGAACAGGGGAAGGAATGGGATGGATGGAGAGTTTGGAGTGGGTAGATGTAAACTATTACATTTAGAATGGATAAGCAATGAGGTCCTACTGTACAGTACAGGGAACTATAACCAGTCTCTTGGTATAGAACATGCTGAAAGACTGTATGAGAAAAATAAAGTATATATATATATATATATATATATATATATATATATATACACACACACACACATATGTTTGACTGTGTTGCTATGCTGTATAGCAGAAATTTATATAGCATTGTAAGTCAACTGTACTTTAATAAAAGTAAAACTGAAAAAAAAAAGGACCTCTCTCTTTGCTTGTATTATGTGTATCAGGGGGTTGTCAAGGCAGAATGCACAGCTAAACTTAAGACAAAAATGAAACCCTGCAAGCTAGTCATACTACTCTTTTGATGGATATTAGACTTAAAATTTCCCCAAAGATATGTCTAGAAGATTCATCAGAATCACCTATGAATCATACTTATTATTTAATACAATGGAGGAAAGACATATTATCTATCAGGTTTTTGAATATATCCAGTGAAGAGTTATGCCAGTTGGGCTTGACTTGTGAAAGGAGCTATTAATAGGAGATGAATTGGTCAACAGAACCACACCTATAAGGTGTATTATAAGGGTCTCAGAAGGCAGGTCAACCTGGATCATGCATTCAAATACACAAGTTTTTTTTTTTTTAATAAAAAGCTCTGGGAAGCTTGTTAGCTTAAATATAAAATTAAAACTCTTGACTGAAACTATGAACATTCATAAATCCTTTGGGAAATGATAACCTCACACCATTCTTTTCACCTGCAGAGGCACTCACAGAAGAGAGATACATGGTACACAAACATGCATGATTATTTTGACACATCATTGGTATTTTACCTCATGTGATGCATGTATATACATGTATTTAGAGAGCTCATAACTCATAAAATTTCATATAAATCTAATTGTGTTAGTGCAAAGATTTCTAAAGTACTTAAGTTTGTAATATAAATAACGATGTGCACAAGTTTGCGTACACACACCAACTCATCTAAGCTGTTTGTAAATTAAAACTTTTAAAGAGATACATTGATATCAGCCTTGTGAGTAGGTAAATACAGTTACTTATGTAGTGCTACATTGGCCTATATCCTTTGTCCTATTCTGACATTCATCTGATCTCTCTTCCTCATTATCATTAACAACTAAGCTGGAGTTTTGCCCTTGGAGTCTGTAGCAGGCTTGGAGGAAGCCTGCTCCTTGCCTGTGTTCTACAGAGGGAAAGCTAAAGGAAAAATCCAAACAGTGGGCATGAGGAAGAGACAAATTTATATCTGGGTAGCCTGTATAGGTGATTTCTTCTTCCAATGGAACTGGCAAAAAAGACAATCTGGGCAAAGCTTAATTGGTTAGAAAACTGTGACACTGGATAAGTGGGATGATTAAAAGTGAAAGAGGGAAGAGAGAGCTTAAAAACACATTTCCATTCATAAAGAAGTAGCCATGTAGCTTTTGGAGAAATATCTCCATCCTCGGAGTATTGTGGAGGGAGGGGTGCTGTTAAAGCCACTGGGCTGGCATGATGGTTTATTCGCAGAAGAGTAGGTCATTAGAAAAGTGAAGCATGCCACCAGATTGAGACTGGCAGATAGGTTTTGTCTTAGCTGCCAAGTTTAGTTGATTTGTAGTGGCTGTCTGGAGAGCTATGGACAAAAGGATGCTAAGACCTTATCTAAACCCAAGAGTTCAGTGTCCTGTCTACATGGGCACAGAAATGTGAGTTACTGACATAGATGGTGTAATGTTTCTTTCATCCTTGTACCAGATATGCCTCTGGGATTGGATGGTTGAAAGGATCCACATCTGACTAATGAAAGTTTAGCTCATCATTTGAGCACCTTAATCAGTGGCTAATTGAACGCCAGAATTTTTATAGCCCTAGCAATTGGTTGGTCCCAGTAGTTCAAGATACAATAGGGTTCTTAAACATGATTTGGTAGGACAGGTTTGCGGTACTTAAGAGTGCTAGGAACCTTATAGTCAATGTTTTCTTTAGTCTGTCCACACAACCCAAGTTTGAAAATGTGGCTCTGGAATTTAAAGTCAGAATTCAGATCAAAGCAAGGAATATTAACACGAGGCAGACACCTCTTCTTTGAGAAGAATATATCTGTTATGAGGACATGAATAAGCCACGGGTGCCAGTCCTATGACCTGGGCTTTGGCACTTGGCCATAGATAGCTCCTTATCAGAATTCCAAAATGGCAAATGAGTGCTATTTGTCAGTTGTCAATTTAGAGCTTTAGTAAGACAGCAAAAGTCTGCACTGGGACATCACAGTAGGGTCAGCCTAACAGGGAGATCAGAACAGTTAGCCTTTTCATATTTGGGGTTAAGCATGAGGAAGGACTCTTGAGTCTCCTTTAGCTGTACCAAAGCCTGGGTCAGCCTGATGACTGGGATATAAATGGACCATTAAACAGGGAAGTTGGGAGAACTTGATGTGGGAAAACTTGTTAAAGTTGAGACAGGGAAATAGAGAGTATTGTCTACTTTATTTTTCTTAGATGTGAAATTATGTAATTGGAGTTTCAGTGTTTGTCAATTCAGTGTTTCCTGGGAAAGATATTAGATTAAATGTAAGCAGACAAATCTTACTATGAATGAGTCTGATAGATGCTTTCCTAAATATACAGTTTTTGAAAATGGTAAGAAAACTACTCTAGAATAGCTGGGAAGAAAGATAAAAGTACTGGTTTGGGCAAAATGAAAGCTGGAAGTAGGAGGATCCATAAAGAAAGGGAGATAGACCTTAGATCAGTGATTTCTTGAATAAGGAACTTATTACTGAATACAAAAAACAGATAAAATCCCTCCAGAATATCTAATAGAAATGGTGATTAATAAAGATTATTCCTGGAAAGATTAGGGTATCTCTAGGCCCTCTCAGGCACCCCAGAGGCTACTCTTGTGCTGTGTTTAAAAGTAGTTACCACCCTAAAAAGAAAAAAAAAATAGCATTGCCAAGTAGTTCTGATTTGACTAGTTCTTCCCTGCTTCTGGTAGTGAGTCCTCTGTTCCAGGAATGCCCTCATCCCCAGGCAAATAAAGATATTTGGTCACTCTCAGAGATGTAAAACATAGCTCTCCTTTTTATTTTTTTTTCCTGGGGAAGGGGGAAGTAGGGCTTTCAGAAAAATTTTAAATACCTGAAGGTGATCTTTGCTTGAAAAGCACACCAATAATAACCAGCTCATCAGCTGTCAGTGAAAGGACCTGGGAAAGAAAGTCCCACACTATGCTATTTCATCTATTTGAAGGTTGTGTGTGTTTATGCATAGGGGGAGTTGTTTCCATTTTTAAAGCTTCTTTTTCTAGGCAAGCTAACAGAAACAAAGTTAATATTTATAAAACTGATGTACCTGCCAAACTCAAGAATCATCATGACCGATAGTGAATGGAGTTCAGTGATTTAAGATGTATGTTGGATGCATGTTAATATACTAATTAATGCATATATTAGGGCTACTGTGTTTCTATTGGAAGGGTTAGGAATTACTATTCTTTATTATGCTCATTGTTTTGTAAATCTTGAGTTAGATTTTTGAGTGTGGTTTTGATCACATTCTTTCATTCTGTATAGTTAAAAGTGTTTTTCATTACAAAAGAATTGCTTTAATCACCTCATAGTTGATTTTACCTTTTTGTATTTGATTTGTTCCTCTCCTCTATCCTGGCTTTGAAGTTTCATCAAAAATTTAAGTGATAAATCTCATTAGCAGAGAAAAATCTCTACCAAATGTGTGATAAAAATCAGTAAATAATAGAGCTTGAATTAGAGTATAAGGAAAAAAAGAACAAAGCCAAAATCACTTTAAGGCTTTAGCAAAGGTAGAGTAGTTATTTTGTTTTTCAAAATAGTTGAAGCAAATAATTTAGGGAATGAATTTATGTAGTTTTTTTGGCATTTTGAGTTTAATTGGTATCAATGAAAAATATACTACTTGGAAGCTGCTGAAAATTGAGGAGTACACACTAAGTAAGAATAGATCATGAATGTAGGGAGCTACATGTAGGCATCATCAATTTACTTTGGGATATCCCAAGTATTATCAGTGATCAGTTCTCAGAGTCTCTGAAATTATTTTAGTCATGATTAGTTGGTGTATTTAAATGAGCAGAAAAAGAGTTAAATTTTAGAATCAATGTATGTGTTTACGTGTGTCTCTGCCTTTCCTTGTTTTCGTTAGTAGTGGTAGGAAGATGTAGCCATGGACAAGGTTAAAATATGTATTTTAGTGTGACTATCATGTGCTGGATTTATTGACATGTGGTTTTAGACCAAAACCACATACTTGGTCAAATCCTAATATGTACCCAGTGACTTTAAAACTGTATATTGAAAACCCTAATGTTCTGTCGTGGTCCAGGAAGGCAAAAAGCATTGTCCAGATTCAGAGCGAGATGAAAAGAAAGAAGAGTTTATTGAGATAAAAGACACTGCTTGCACAGTGAGATGACTTCCTGATGATTAGGGAGAGCCAACCCTGAGCACAGGGTCATGTCTGATTTTTTTTTAGTCCAGGGAAAGAGAAGAAGTCTTGCAATATGCCTGCTAAAGTGCTGATTGGTTGGGGAGAGAGGGCCATTAATGATAACACTTGCTGGGTTGGTATAAGGCCACTATAGGAGTGGAGTGAGGAGTGGGCCACATACCTTTTCTAGTGGGGGGCAAGAAAGAGTAGGACAGTTTACTCAAGGTGGGGGAGGGTGCATTACAATGAGACAGATGGTGTGATGATAAGGGTCTGGTAATTCTTGTCTTGGCCAGAGGCTCTGAGTATCTCCTTGAAGGGGTCTTAAAGTCCCACAGGTTTTCTATAAATACCTCAGGGATCAAAAAGTGATGTGGGAGGTGAGGGACCAGATGTGGAGAGAGAGTACCATGTATAGCTCTATCATTCTTCCCTATTTCTATCAGAGAAATTCTAGTTTTTATTGTGGTAATTACTAATATCTATTTAGCACAAAGTTATATTTAATATTCTATTTAGCACAATACTAATATTGATACTAATAGATACTAATTGATGCTAACAGATTAGTATCAATACTAATATTGATACTAATAGAATACTAGTATTCTATTTAGCACAAAGTTGTTAAAAAAGAAAAAAGAAAAGAAAGTTTGCTGGTATAGAATAAGAGATCTTCAGATATAACTTTAACCCTGACTTCTTAGCATCATAATACTTAAGACATATTTCTCTAATCTTAGATATAAATAAAAGTAATAATGATGTCCTAGTCAAAAACTAATTATTTACAAAATGTACTAAAAACAGCTTAAACTCATCTTACAGTGTACCTATGCCACCTTACCTGTATTTCCAAACCTCTTATCCAATTCTTTCTAACCACTATTTAGCCAGCTACACATCCTGCAATTGCCAACATTTTTCAAAGTCCCCTGTCTATGGAATTTTCCTACATGCATGTCCTTAGAGGGGACTGGCATTTTATTTTCCCTCTTTCATATCCATCTTTCAAAATCCTGCATCTCTTTTGACTTTGAACTTAAATACCATCTCTTTTCTCAAGCTTCTTTGGTCACCCTTCATGTAATATTTTACACCTCTGTTAATTCCGCAGCATTTAATAAGCCTAGGGTGAAATTTTTCTCTTTGTCCTGTATCATTTGCATTTGTCTAGTTTACTTAATCTAACCTACAAGATTGTAAGCAAGTTAAAGACCTTAAGGTAAGGACTTTAAGAAAAGACTGATGTGCATTAAAATGTTTTTATCCATCTCCTCTTTGAAATTGTCAATAACTGTGAATAATTTAAGATTTTTACCTTCCTTGCAAGTTAACTGTTTAGGCTGTGGCAGTTTCATGGGTGCTGTCAAAAGACATAAGGCACCTGATTCAGAGATAAGAGACAGTTTACTATTCAAAGTAATAGCAGTAGCTAGACTATCAGACTTTTCTTGTACATTTTCTCTAATTACACATTTCCACAGGTCAAAGTGAAGAGGCCCAGATGTAAGAGGCACAGTCAGTTGCAATATAGGAAAGGAATATTGAGCATGAGGAACTTTATCTTTTATATTGCATAGTATGCATGCCAGCCCATCACTCCTAAGGGAGTCACTACCTATACAGATAGTTGGGAGCAAAGATACTCAATGCCTCTTCTCATAAGACATGCCAAAATATGAGAGGCCCAAGGAGGATTGTCTCCCAAAAGAAATATTCATTCACTTCATGTATGCCATTGGTCTAGGTACCAAGAAAAGTTATAAGGAAAACTGTAGCCTTTTGTTCAAAAAATCTGCTTGGAAAAAATATGAAATGGATGGGAGCTGTGAGTTATCACATTTGCAGTACAGCCGATCTCTCTGAATGCAGGAATTTTTTTTTCTATTTAATTTTATCCTTGTGTAACATTTTCCTCTGTATTGGTAACAGCCCTCTTACCTTAACTCATATAGCTTCACATGTATCATAATGTATGAGCAAATCATAGTGTACTCTGCTGCTAACAAGAACACCATTAGAAAGTATTATGCAGTTTAACTACAGCAGTCATCTTTAGCAAACAATTAGTACAGCTATTACTATACATTCCACCTTAAGTACGTAGATTTGGATCTGGGGTATTTGATAAATATTTGATGACTATATTTCACTTTATATGTGAAAAAAGATCATTATTGAGTGAACTAATTAGTGACAAAAATCTTGGTAACCAACTCTTTATATCTTAGTAGGGGATCAAACCTGCTTACTACTGCCATGACTACTACTACTACTAATTTTATTTTATTTATTTTATTTTTTTAACTTAATGGATTTTATTTCAATTATAGGTGTACATAAATCATCACAAGTCAATTTTACAGATTTTGAATCCCAAACTCCCAGTGCATCCCCCCACCCCCCAGATTGTCTTATTTGAAAAACCAAGGTTTCCAAAGTCTGTGAGTCATTGTCTGTTCTGTAAAAAGGTTCATTGTGTCTTTTTAGTTTCTACATGTAAGCGGTAGCATTGGGTGTTGAGGTCTAATTGTCTGACTGGTTTCACTTCGCAAAAATTAAAGCTTAAAAAATTCCTTACAAGGCATTGCTAATTGTTGTTGCATATTGTCACAAAATAAAATGTCTTATTTTTTCTCTAAATCATGAACTCAGTACTCCATGTGCGAAACAAGGCGGCACAGTTCATATTATCAGCAGAAACACTGAAAATATTTTCCCATCAATATCTCTCCTTTGTAATGGTAAGATTTGGAGCACAACTCTAATCTGACTCTTCCTGTGACCTCACTTTATTTCATAGATGCCTTCCTAATGGCTGATTGTTAAGGGGGATGAGATTGCATTTCAGGAAAACAATGATGCTTCCCCAACAGAATTATGACATTGTCAGGGTTTCAAAAGGTAAAAATCGGTTATGTTGTTTAGACTGTACATGGGCTGTTCTCTGCACTTTAAAAGTTTTGCAGGATAGGAATTAATGTAATAGTTTTTACAGTCTGTATAGTATAAAAGAGACTCAGATTAAGCCAGCAGACTTGTTATTTGACAGTTTATAAAATATTTTAGTATCTTTTTGGCAGTAGCAGTTTGAATGTTGGCAAATGTACACATTGCTTGCAGTTTCAAAACCTTGTAATGAGTATTTTCCACTGTAATAGCAGAGAACTAAAATTTGGATAAACCACTTAGACTTGTGAACTCTGACATGCATGGTAACAATGTCTTTGTAAAAGAATTTTGTCAAGTATTGGAGCTCCTACTAATAGCACATCCATCTTTCTGCACACCATAAATCTTAAGAAAATTTCTATTACTCTGCAATTTGTCTGGCTTATGCTATTTATTAGCCATTTTATTCTGCTGCTTTAAGAAGTAATGTGATGTTCATTTTATTGCTGGTTCAATAAATTGTTAATTATAATGCAGTGATTGCAGCTGACGTGATTTAAAAGCCACATTAGCACTATAGCATTAAGTTTTAACTATTTTACCCTTCAATTCCCTGTTTATACAACAGTAAAAGGAAAGTAGTCTTAGACTAATTTTAAAAATGAAGGTACTTCTATCTATTGGTCACATGACATATAAGAAGCTTTTTTAAATAAAGGTTATAATTTTGTCTCAAAAAAAGGGGGAAACGAGTGAACAATACACAGCAGAATACTTAAGGGAATGGCATATGATTCCAAGAAAAGTGGAACACAAAGAAGTTAGCTGTATTAAATCTATGTTTTTGCAGGATTTTGGCCTTTCTAAAACATCCTTAAGATGTTTGGTCCAACCCAAAAGACCCTGAAATTTGATCCTGTCAAAAACATCTATCAGCATATTCTGACCATGCCAAGTGGTTTTTGACAGGACCAGATACCAAGGATGTTTTGGCATGAATCACATCTCTGCTATCTTCTCTAAATGGTCACAAATGGACCATCATGATGAGCCTCATTTTATATTTTTTCAGGCTCAAACTAACCTAAAATTTTCTTGCTTGCCTAAAATAATGAATCCCATCCTCATATTGTATATTTTTAGATATTTGTGAAATCACATTCTCCTAAATGTAGAAACTGTGCCATTCCCTATATCATACAATTTAGCTGTTAATTACGCTCTGCTTGATATCAGTTCAGACTGTAAATTCTGTTTTCTCATCTAAAGTATGGCTTTTACTCACTGGCATCAGCTCACTTAAGTCAAGGATTTTTGCTCCATGCTGACTGGCCTCCCTCTTCCCCAGGAGCTCCTGCCTGCAAAATCCCAGGCGTAGTATCACCTCTTAAATAAATGTATTCGTTCTAGAGCTAACTCATTCTAATTCTGTATAAAATTTACTTGTATATTTAGAATATTGGATGATCTCTGACATACCATTTCTGTCATCCTGATGAGTGAGGTGCTGATGAATATGCCATTAATGCCAGCACATAAGCTTTGACTCTCTTTGAATCTGGGGATTCAGTTTCCAAAGCAGATAAAGGAACAAGGGTTCGGATGATTTGGGTGTCTTTCTACTTTCTCCTTATCCCCCCTCCCTCAACACTGTATGTACTTGGCCAAATCAATTATCTGTTCTATGATTTGTTTTCAACATTGTGATGTTTTATTCAACAGCCACATATAGAGAAACTGCCACATGACAGACACTCTTCTAGGACTGTATTTCAGGCACCTTTGTAAAGATTACCTTCTATTTGGAAGGTGGGGAGGGGTGTAGTTAGGCAATTAGATACCTAGGTATAACATGGATGCAATCTATATGTGATTGTTTAAACAGAGAATTAGATAACTATAGTTCCATCAAATATTAGTGACAAAAAGGACATTTGAGGTCATTTAGTTTGTAACTCCATTACACTAGGATAAACTGAGATTTCAAATCACACAGCTCTTTTGGCCTCCCTTCAGGAGGATTCAGTAGCTTGGACTCAGGCCCTGGAATCTGTATTTTCTGAACTCTCTCTAGGTAAAAGTCATTGACCTAGCTCACTTCTTCCATTTTGCTACCTAGAAAAACTGAGACTCAGATTAGGGTTTTCGTTTTTATCATGTGACAAGCCTTCCTCACCTCTGGGCCTGGGCCCTTAACTGTCCTCCCTGATTAAAAAGCCCTTTCTCTAGCTTGACCCTGGGCTGGCTCTTCCTTATCCCTCAGATCTCAATTCAAATGCCACTTCCTCAGAGAGGCTTCCCTCAAAGTTCTCCCTTCCATTTACTGCCTTTTAAAAATTTGTCCAAATCGGTAATTATATTGTTTAACAGTTTTTAATTTCTCTCCCCTACTGCATTATGAATTCTGTAAAGGGTCCTTGTTTCTATTTTTCATCATTACACCCTTGGTACCTATCACACTGCCAGGGCATAATAGGCAACTGAAAATCCCTGTGGAATGAATTAATGCATTAGTGCAAACATGCATGTTTTGCTCAAAGTGAGATTAATTGTTAAGGGTGGTAGAGATAAGATTATAGGCTTAGTGTCTCTACCAACAAGGTCATGATGCTTCCTTTTTTGCAGTCTCTTGTTGTCTTTTATAGTTGGATAAGATTTTAAAAATTGTCTGGTCCAAAGTTTTTATTTTTTAGTTGAGAAAATTTTACCCCAGGCCATAAAGTTTAAATGTCTTGCCTAAGGGCAAATATAATTAATGGCTTAATTGGGAATAAGAACTCAAGTACTTTACCTGGTGGTCTGTTTCCTTTTTTTTTTTTTTTTGTCCATATAGAAGATATGTCTAGTAACACTCTAATCATTTTCCGTGTGTATATGATAATTAAAAAAAAAAGGTCATCTGTCAACTCTTTTTTTTTTAAATTTCAGCACATCTGTTGTCTTGATCATGCACTTATAACTTCTAGATACATGAAGCAATGGATGCTTATTCCTCTCTTCCTTTAAAAGAAGAACCTTCCAGGCAGTTCTGGACTGACAAAGTGAAATGCCGTTTCTTTCTCAATAGTGCATTCCTCTTTGTAAAAGAACCAGTCTTTCTGTAGATTCTAATTCTATGTTGTATCATTGTAGATTCCATCTAAAAATTTATTTTGCAGTAATCTCTTTTGAGAATTCAGCCAACTTATAATTTGAATTTTTACCTTGGTTTTGGAAGCCCTCCTTTTTAGTGGTATCTTTTAGTGGTATCTTCACTATAAAATCAGTCTTTTTTTTTTTTGCCTTTTATGTAGAGCTGCACCCGCAGCATATGGAGGTTCCCAGGCTAGGGGTCTAACAGGAGCTGTAGCCGCAGGCCTTTGCCACAGCCACAGCAACGCGGGATCTGAGACACGTCTGCAACCTACACCACAGCTCACGGCAACGCCGGATCCTTAACCCACTGAGCAAGGCCAGGGATCGAACCTGCAACCTCATGGTTCTTAGTCGGCTTCGTTAACCACTGAGCCATGAAGGGAACTCCTAAAATCAGTCTTTATTTGTGTTTTTGTACCTCTGCTTAGGCTTTTCTGTTCATTATTGGTCAAGTTATAATATTTCCCACTACTTGTCTATGTAGCATTGGGAAAAGGAGACAAGAAGGTTCATTTCTTGCTCACAACCCAAATGTGGTTGTTAGGACCTGTTGATTCACTTGGAGTCCCATTTAACCTTACTAGTATACTCCAGATCATGCAGCTGGCACATTAAAACAAGCCTCCAGGGTTAACATGTGTTAAGATTTTAGACATTTAATTCTAAAATTGAAAATATTATACAGCACAGGCAAGAAAGAATGCTTCAAAATTCTTTCTTGTGCAGCCATTTCTTATAAGGTGTTTGAATTATATTAGGACAAAATGTCTCAAATGCCCAGAAATCTATATAGATTCTTCCTTTATTTCATTGCACCATTTCAGGAACTTTCAGCCAGTGGTATGTCTTAGACTGACTTACTCAGGTTATGTATGAGTGAAACCCAAGGACCCATGTTTTTTATAAGATTCCCTGTTGCTTCTAAGAGGCTACATGAATTGAAACCCAGTATTCTCATTATTTTAGGACATCATCCTACAGTTTTACCAGACTAGACCCTATGTTCTTTCTCACATGTTAAAGTTATATAACAGAGAATCTTTGAGGAAGTGTAACTTATGAAAGTCTAAGGTGTTGTAAAATGTCAAAGGAGCTATTTGCCAAAGAAATTTAAAGAATCTTTAACTCTACAAATCATAGTTGAGTGTTACATAAACTCTGACCTAAATACATCCCTTTGAAATGAACTTTGAGGAAATAGATGGGTATTATTCAGTTAACAGGTTTCCCCAAATTACCATGAATGGGTGTTGTGTTATGCTCTCAAACTCCTGTTGCCCAGCAAGTGGCCGTGACTGCTGGGGAGGAGGGCAGGCGTGTCTCAGGGTGATTATAGCCGATGTCCTACTGCTCCTCACGTGATCTATGCAGACTAGCTGCTGTATTTCTACTTCTTTCTGGATTCTAACTTTATTTTTCAGTCTGTCATTTTACTTTCTATCCTAAATGCAATATATGTTAGTATTTCACTGATTCTAATTTCCAAGATCCCTCCTCAAGTGTAATACTTCACCCCTCCTTTAAAATTGCTTGCACTATTTTCAGCTGCTTAAGATAAATAACTCATTTGTCCTTGCCTAGGTCTCAGAATCCTAAATGTTGATGGAAACCTCTTGTTACTGTTAGCAGTATCATGTTCTAATAGGAATTATGACTCTATCTGGGGTAAATCAGTCAGCATCGACACTAGGTACATTACGGGCCCTACATGTTATCTACCTGAAGCATTATTTTCTAGAATGATCATTTTTTCTTGGCTTATAATTGGCTGTGTCAGTTTCGCTTTCTAGATTGCTACCTTAAAACCCTCCACCATGCATAAATTTCCATTGTTTAATTAGAAGGTTTATTTTCTAAGAAAGGCAATTTGAACTTCAAATTTTGGTTGTTGATAACTACTATTTATTATCTTGATAATTACCCCTCAAACTCTGCCTGTCACCTCTGCACATGCTCAAAACCTACCCAGAACATTTCTTAGTTCATCTCTTTACCCAGTAATAGAATTGTACCAGGATGCTATAGAAATCAGAGGAACTTATTCATTCTTCACTTTTATGACATTTCAACTGAATTTCTCATGGTATCTCCACTTTAATATGTTTAGTCCTGAAACTTTGATTTATAATGTTTCCACTCTGAAATCTTTTCCACCATCTCTTATGCCATAAATGGCAGCATATTTTCCCAGTTGCTTTAGCCAGAACTATGGTAGTCATTCTCTATTGCTCTCTAACACCTCACACTCAACCCATGAATATGACCCTATTTAATCTCGAAAACATTTCTAAATTCTAGGCAGTTTATTTCAACATCCATTACCTCTCTTTGATACCATCATCTCTTACCTGTTAAGTAATTGCACTTAATTGTTTGCCCTTTCCTCATTCATAACCCATTTCTTCCTAGTAACAAGAATGATGTTTTAAGGTAATATATAATGTTGTGTTACCCAACTGCTCTGTGCATTGGCCTCTCATTTCATTGCTCACTTCACAACTTTTAATTGCACACCAACAACAGTTTCCCTTCTGTTCTGAAAACATATTGACATTTCTACCAATTTAGATGCTAACAAATGCTGTCTCTTCTGCTAGAAATGTTTTTCTTTTTACACTTTCTATAGGTAGCTGTTTTTAATTTTTAAAGAGGAATGGATTGTGTGTTGGGGAATTATATGAGGAGGAAAGATGATGTTCTATTTAAGGGTAGTATTAGCAGAAATGTAAATAACTGAAAGCATTCAGAATAAATTCTAAAGCTCAAGTTAATAGGATTTGATAAGAATTACATGAGAGAACTATTTAAGGATAATTCCTAATGTTTTGGCTAATGTAGGTGATAACATTCACTGAGCAAGGAAAGCTTGAAGGAAAAGATTTAGATTGCACTAGTGGGAAAAGAGAAGCTGCAAGAATTTGCAAACTTATTGTGAGGAAAATCAACATTCAACTTTGACACTTTGAATGGGGGGCTGTGATGAAAAATTCAAGAATGACTCTTATGTCTGGCTTCATTAAGATACTGTGTAATGGAGGAAATATTGAGCCAAGGGGCACTGGAGGAGGAGCAGTTGTGGGAATAAATGATAAATCCATCAACTATGGAAACCTGGAACTGAAGAAAGAGATAAGTTTAAAGCTACAAAATTGAGAGTTGTCAGCTTATGGATAATAATGGAAACCAAGGAAGTAGGCAGTATTACCTAAAGTGCAAATAACCTTAAGATAAAACCTGAAGCGTTGATTAGAGGAGAATTTAGCATACAAGACCTAAATTATTATCCAAGAAATACTAGGAAAGTGTGCCAAGGATGTGGTATTGGGGGAAAAACAAAAGAGTTTTGAGAAGGATAGACTATAAATGGAATGAAACTTCCCTAAAGCAATTCCACCTTAGGTAGGTTTTGAAAATTCACAATAGAAGAGATTTGATGAAAGGGATTTCTTCCCTACAACATACAGCAGATACCAATTCTGTTTATTAATAGAATTTGTTTCCTTTAAGTGGAACTACAAATTCTGAATGACGTCTATACAGAAGCCAAGTATTGTGACTTTTGATAGCTCATAAAAATGTTCTTTAAAAATATTAGATATTTAAATGCAGTACCTTAAATATTAAAGACAGATTTGGGAGTCATCTCTGTCCCAGATACTGAATTTAGGTAATAAAGTTCCTATTCTTCAGGAGTTCAATATAATGGGAATGGCTAGCAGATAGAAATTCCATGAACAATTTAAAAATAAATCATATTAACTTTTATAATAAAATTATGAACAAACAGCTATCCAAATATATAGAAAAAATGTTTAATTCTATCTTAGGTAGTAAAAAGCAAGTTTGATAGTGGAAGTAATATTCTAGCTGGCATTCCACTCATGGGCTTATCTTCTCTTGTTTTAAAGTTTTGTTTAATTTACACAGATATTTCTAAATCTTTTGGAGTAACAATTTCCTTGAGAATCTGTTAAAACACTGGTATATGTTTTATACCTGTCTCCATAGGAAATGGACATATGCAGCCATTCACAAAATCTCAAATCTTTAAGGACTTCCTGGGCCAATTATGATGTTATAAAAGTAACTGGACCTTCAATGTGTGGTTTAGTTTTTATTAATTCTAGTCTTTAGAGTCTAGAATATTGTGTGACAATGGTGTATAAAGTGTTGTAACTGGAAATATTCTTTTTCCTACTTCCAGAATCTGAAATCTATTGTTGTAAGTTTCACATCACTTCAGACTAATATTCCAAAATGATCACTTTGTTTATATCATGACATTCTCCTGTTTTAGCCCCATTAATACATAAAGTCTAAAATTCCACATCTTGTTTTTATAGTATACCATAATTTTCCCCTTCCCTACAATTCAAAGATTATTAAATTTTGCTTGTCCTCATTCTTTATCACCTTCATTACAATTCATCAAAATGTTATTAAGCCAAGAGTTCCATGCCAGGCACTGAGTTGTCATTGGAAATTAAGTGGGAAATAAGATAGAAATTGTACCTGGGCTCAACTAATATATATTTTTTAGTGAATAATACACACACCATATATTCTTGAGATAATTATGACAACTTTTTATTCTTCAAATTCCCTTGATTCTACTGAGCAATTCGATGCCTGAAATGAGTCCTAACATGGACTTTCACTTTGCCCTTCCTTACATAATTGAAATTTGGAGCCTATTCAAGTTTCTTTTCACCATGTTTAAGGAAATCTTCAATACCCAGGTGGATTGAGCACTTTTTTTCCTTTATACCTTAGAGGTTTTTATACCATTAGATGTTACTTAATGCCAATAAGTACAGGACAAGTCAATATTTTATAATTTTTCCAAAACTTAGAATATTATAATAAGCAGTTATAAAATTTTCCAAGGTAAGAGGGGCATTTATGTTCTCCTGCATTGTAACTGCTACTGGGCATTGAAGCAAAATATATATGAGTCAATTTATGCAGGTTGGATAGTCATAGCTATGTCATGTTTAAAATCATTGTGCATAAAATTTTCCATTAGAAAGTAAATTCTTTCAGTGAAGATAGCATGGCAACTATTGCCATATTATCTATGTTACTTTCCACAGATACTAAGTAACTACTGAATGAATGACAATGAATGAATGAACACTCCACTCTTTATAAGATTAGTGTACACTATTAATTTCTGTTTAATTATATTCCACTTGATATTTCTATGAGAAAAATATTCTTCTTTTGGAATTTTTGTCCCATTCATGAAAACATTTTAGTATTTTTAAAATAATCCTTCTAAATATGCTTCTTCCTTCTTCCATTCTTGGTTTATAAAGAACAGAGGAGTAGAATGAGTGGAAGCTATTTGCTTCTCAGTTTTAGTTTAAGCCCAGGGGTGAGGGGGAGACAAACCAACAAACAAACAAAACCTCTTGGTGCAGCTGTAATCCAATTTGGTATCTCTAATATTTGTAGTAAGACATTTACTGCAAACTAGTCTATTTTATGGAAAAGAGTTAATCGTGTGTCTGCTACTCTGGATCTTTTTATGCACCCCCCCCCATACTGCTGCCCTGTTTTGTTCCCTACGTGACACAGGATGAGACATAGAGTGCAAAGAAAGAATTCAGCTATTTATTTAGGGTGCTGAAATGATCTCTATAGAAACATCTACCATTGTCATATGTCACTTTTTAAATTTTTTTTTTTTGTCTTTTTGCCTTTTCTAGGCCTGCACTCGCGGCATATGGAGGTTCCCAGGCTAGGGGTCTAATTGGAGCTGTTGATGCCAACCTATGCCAGAGCCACCACAGCGACACCAGATCTGAGCTGTGTCTGCAACCTACACCACAGCTCACGGCGACGCTGGATCCTTAACCCACTGAGCAAGGCCAGGGATCGAACCCGCAACCTCATGGTTCCTAGTCGAATTCGTTTACCGCTGTGCCACAATGGGAACACCTTTAAATGTGTTTTTAAAGGAAGGAATTGCTCTGTTGTATTAATGTGTCCTTCTTGGACAAGGAGACTGTGTATTTTTCTCTCCCCTATTCTCCCTTGTCAATAAATTGGACAGCTTGGTGTATTTTTAATAGGAAAATTTGTTAAAAATATCTAGGAATTTAGATGCTTATCAGCATTGTTTTGGAGTACAAAATGTAGAAAAGAAGTTTCCAAGAGTGGACTGCTGTGTTATTCCTGATCCTCACCTTCGCCATGCTGAAAGGAAAAGTCACAGTCTTGGAGAGGTACAGCCCTGCCAGGCCATGCCATTGTTATGTGGGGACAAACTCTTCCAAAAGTAGAAAATAAAATTGGTGTTAATTCTGAAAAACCTATAAAGTTGCACTTCAGCCTCTGGCTAAGAAACCTATTCCTCAGATAATTAAGTAACATTGCTATTTTTCATGTGTGTTCTTCTGGCCAAAATTAGAAATTAGAGGATTGAGGAGCAAATGAAATAAATGTGAGACTGATTAAATGTAGGTAAGGATAATACATGCCTAAGAATGGTAAAAGTGAAAGACATCAATTTATTCATAACAATTTATGAGATAAACACTATTGGGTAGAAGCTAAAATTTCCAGAATCAGGCTATCAGGGTTCACATTTTGGCTGTACTTGTTATTGGATTATTGTGGACAATTCCTTAACCTGACTGTGCCTCAATTTCTTCTCCAGTGAAAGGCAATACTACTATCTGACTCATAAATTTGTACTAAAGATCAAATGAGAAACTACACTGTCCATCAAGGCCAGTATGTTAGAAGACTCCAAGGGTGCCCATGAATATTTTATTTAGGTAAAATATAGAGTATATAAAATAAAATGTGAATAGTGTTTCCTGGAATTATGAAACATTGGCAGTCCTAAAAGCCCTTAGCACAATAGCTTGCCTACAGTTTTGAACAGTTAAGGCATAATTTAGAAGCTAGGAATAGTAATCAGTATTATTCTCACCTATATACTATGAACCAGGCTATGTACCAAATGTCAGGGATACAGTGATTAATAAGATGAATGCGATGAATGCAGTTCCTATTCTCATAGGGCTTATAGTTTAGCAGGAGGACCTATAATTAAAAAAAAATCTTTATGTATAAGTCCCCAATAAAAGCTTTGAGAGCAACTGAGATAAGCAGGGCATGACATACCTGCTGATAAAATAATGTTACTCCTATTTCTGCATTGTTCTATTCTTTAGATATAAATAAGACTATAATGAACACTATTCATAATAATTTTAGAGCCGTAAAATATTTTAGTTCAGCATATTTATTTTAAAAAACTAAGGAGAAAAGTATCAGAGGTGATTATCCGATACTGCACAGTTAGCAGAGACATAGCATTGTATTTTCCATAGTACCATATAGAAGTAAGACAATTGCTAATTTATTAATCAATATTCATAAGTATTTATAATTGGAAGTTTCATGCTCCTTATACTTCATTGCATTAAAGGCAAAAGGTTAAAAAAATTTCCCAACTTTCTAGAAACTAAATACTCTTCTAAGGTAAACAAAGATGATAAATGGAGAACTATTCAGAGCTGTGAGTTAATCATGTAATAGACACATGCATAGTTTGATTTGTATGAATTAAAAGTTATGCCATAAAATATATTCTTTTGAAATATCCTTGAGGATTAGGTAGATACAACTGGCATATTACTCACAAAAATAAGTAAACATTAATTAGTAATGGGAATTACACCCTATTGTACTTCACTATAAGAAGAGTGAGAGACAGAAAGAAGTGTTACACTGTCCAAGCTCATGCTGCTTGTAGCTTAACAGGATAATAAATAGACAAGTTGTTGGAGCAAGGAATAGTGAATTTATTTGAAGAGCCAGTGGATGAAGAAGATAGGAGACTAGTATTCCAAAGAACCATCTTGCCTGGGTTTAGAGGCTAGTTTCTTTTATGAAACAAAGAGAGGGAGGTGAAGAAGTAACGTTTAAAAAGAGGAGGAGTTCCCTTCGTGGCTCAGCAGTTAATGAACCCAGGGAGGATACATGAGGATGCGGGTTCAATCCCTGGCCTTGCTCAGTGGGATAAGGATCCAGCATTACCGTGAGCTGTGGTGGAGGTCACATACTTGTGTTGCTGTGGCTGTGGCATATGCCAGCAGCTGTAGCTCCGACTCGACCCCTAGCCCAGGAATCTCCATGTGCTGCAAGTGTGGCCCTGAGATAGCAAAAATAAATAAATAATTAAACAGATGAATTAATTAAAATAAGTAATAAAAATAGAAAGGGGATAACTATTGCAAATATTTCCTAGTTCCGGACTCTGATGGGGATATTTTAATTTCTTTTTTCCTGTATCCATTCACAGGTGGGCCTGGTCAGGTTTTTTTCTGTGAACTGAACAAATGTATTTCAGCTTAACATTCAGTCATGGGCAGCAGGGTTCTTGAGACAGGCTGTTATGTATGCTTTAAACTCTAGGCAGTATCTCTTTAGTGATTAACTTATAGCACAACAATATAATACACAGTTTAAATTAAAAGGGACAGGTCTATTATGGAGTCAGATTTGTTTTTCTCTGTTACAGAAGGAGAAGGGGAAGAATGAGGAGGCAAAGGAGGAGGAGAAAGTGGAGGTAGAGGTTACACATACCATTTAACTCATATCTTTATCAAAATACAGAATTTTTTTATCATCCAGAAAAATACCTCTTGTGCTTTCTAGTCATTCCATTCCAAGCTCTCAAAGATGCCACTGGTTTTCTCATTCCAGCCAGTGGATCAATGCTTCTGTCTTTTCGAAATCAGTTCTGACAAGTTTCTATGTCACCTAGACCATTTCGTGATATTCTATTTCTAGATCACCAGATAAATGAAATTAAACTGTATTTAACTGTCTTCTTTTACTTATATTAACCTTTTTGAGTTTCATCTATGATGCTGTTCATTCCTATTTTTTTTCTGAGTATATATCACAAAATGTTTATTTATTCTACTGAGGGAAAAATTGTGCTTTTCTTATTTTGAGCTTTTATAAAGAAACCACTAGTATTAGCGCTTTTTACAATATTTTTGTGGACAAATGTTTTACTTTATCTCAAGCAGACATATGGTGGCATTGCTGGGATAGGTGTATGATTTACTTTACAAGAAAATGACAAACAAGTTTCCAAAGGCTTTATATTATTTTATGCTCCCAATCATCACCAACATTTAGTGATGTCGCTCTTTAATTATAACCTATCTAGTGTGCCTGTAATAAAATCTCATTTTGGTATTAATTTCCATAACTATGATGACTAATGGTATCAGCATTATTTCTTGTGACCGATTTGTTGTGACCAATTACATACATATTCCTTTATGAAGTTCCTGTCGATGTTTTTGCCTCCTTAATATTATTCTTCTATTTCTTCCCTCCCATCTTTTTTCCTATGACATATTCCTTCCTTCTTGGTATATGTTATACACCTCACAAAGCATTGTTATTTTTGCTCTCAACCATCAATTAGCTTTGTAAGAATTTTTTAAAAACTTGGAAAAATATTTTTCTTTCAACTTAGCTATCTATTTGTGCATTTTATTTCTTTGTGTTTTCTCAAACTTCTGTCTGGTATTATTTGTTTTCTCTCTGAATCCCTGCTTTTAGCATTTCTTTTTGTGTTCATCTGCTGGTGGCACATGATTTCAGTTTTTGTCCAGATAATTATTCTTATTTTGATGTGTTTTTTCTTTTTTGTTAAATTTAGATATTTAGAATATTTTTTCTGTCAGTTCTGTAAAGTTTCCAACCCATTATCATCTAGCTTGCATTATGTCTGAGGAAAAGTCATTAGTTTCTTATTGTTGTTCCCCTGTAAGCTATGTATCTTTTATTCATTTTTCTGCTTTTATGATTTTTTTTGTATTTCATTGTTTATTTTTTAATTGAAGTACAGAAATTTCAGGTATACAACATAGTGATTCACAATCTCTAAATGTTATAATCCATTTATAATTATCATGAATATTGGCTATATTCCCTGTTGTGTATAATAAATCTTTGTAGCTTATTTATTTTATTCAAAGTAGTTTATACCTCCTACCCATATCTTGTCCACCTCATCCTACTCCCCAGTTGTAACCACTAGTTTGTTCTCTATATCTGTGAGTCTGTTTCTTTTTTGTTATATTCACTATTCTGTTTTATCTTTAGAAAAATACTATATGATATCACTTATATGTGGAAAATAAAAAATAAAAAATTCTAGTGAATAAAACAAAAAGGGATTTTTTTTCCTTTTGATAGATTTGCAAAAACATCTTTGTTGCATTAGTCTTTTATCCCAGTTACATCCATTAAGATTTTTGGGCATATTAGGTCATAGTTTTTATGAAATCCAGAATATTTTCAGCCGTTATTTCTTTAAATATGTTTTCCTCCTTAGATCTCTTTTTCCTTTTCTTTAGTACTTCAATTACGTGGACTTTTAAAATGCTTTACATTGCTACTTTTTTTCAGCCTCTTTATTTTCTTAAACTTGGATAGTTTATTTTTCCTTTTATTAAAATGTATCCACTTTTTATTCTGTAATTAAACTTGATGTTAGGCTGATCCAGTGACATTTTCATTATAGATACTATAGTGTGAAGTTTTAGAATTTCCATTTTATTCTTTGTTATAGATTATATCTCTCTATTGCTATTTACTGTCTTCCCTTACAGTAATATTTAACTTTAAATCTTTGCACATACTTACCACAACCATTTTAAATCCCTTATATTTTAATTCTATCACCTCTGGCATTTACATTTTGATTTGTATTCATTAATTTCCCACCTGGTTGTCATATTTTCCTGTCCTCTTTATATTTAGCAACTTTTGACTTGATATTAGACATTACAGATTCTATACTTTTATATGTCTGGACTGTCTTCCTTAATGTTATTATAGCATATGGTAAATTTGTTTGCACATTAGCTTGATCCTTTTGAGGCTTCTTTTTAAATTTTTTTCTCTACTATATAGTTCATTCAGACTAGCCTTTTTCTTTAGGCTACATTACCCCATTGCTTCTAAGATGTGTCATTTCTATGATCTGATGAAGGTCCAGAATTCTCTTCTATTTAGTTGGAACTAAAGCACATGTGAATTTATTCATTATTCAGCTCATGATGTCTTCAAAGTTGTTTATTCTCCAGTGGCATTTCTTTCACCAGTAGTGATTCTTTGGTAAATTGTGTAGAATTTTGTCCTCTGCATGCAAGGTTTAATATTTAATCAAAATTGTAAGGACAGCCTTTGCAGTCTTTTGGAGTTCCTTTTCTCCAGAGTGCCCTTCATTGCACCATAAAACACAGTCACTTAGGTAACCCCAGTCTTTGATCTCTATGTGTTCCCACCTCCTGAGTACTTATGTGTCCTGCTGGTTTTCCTATCCTTCATGCCATGGGCTAGAAAGTGTCACTGCACAAAAAGCCTGAGCCATTCTGAGGTTCACCCTATTTATTCCCCTTCTCCAAAAAATCGTAATCTTTCCCTGCCTCGTATAATATCCTTATAAATAGTTGTTTCATATTCTTTGACCAATTATGTTGTTTATGACAGGAGGGCTACTCTTTCACAGCTGAGGGTAGAAAATAAAAAAGATTGAATGCTAATGATTTTGACCAGATTATTGGGAAAAAGGCATGCTTTCTCTTTCTCCCTCTCTTCCTTCCGTCATTCCTCTCTCCCTCCCTGGATTTGAACCTGAGATAATATAGACCTGTAGGTTCTATTATCCATCTTTCTGTGACAGTAAGATTGAGAATAATACAGTATGGAAGAAATCAGGCCCCAAAATGATAGGAGTCTATGACTTCATGACTTTATTGAACCCAATTCTACTTGACTTAAATTATGTTGTTTAATAAATTGCAGCCTATCTCAGTCATATTTTAGTCTTTTCATCTTATTTGAAACCCAAAGAATCTTGTTATATCTTATAACAGACAATGTTTTTCACTGTGCCCTATGCAAGATTTTACCATCTCAATGAATATCACTTGAATAGGTACCATAGGTCAAACACTATAGTAATAATTTGTTTTAGTTACTATACTAGGCTAGAAGGACCATTTGATTTGATCTGGTATGGCAATTGGTATCATATTAGGCTTCATAATAATAAAAAAAGTTATTCAACTATTATCAAACAAGCTTTATTTCCTAAAATTTTTGGTTACAAAGTAATTATAAAAGCAAAGAGTTTAATGCAATTAAATACTATATATACATCTGAGATGATTTCTAATATATTTTCCAGTCAGATTAAAAACCTTAATATATTGTTTTATCTTAGATTAGCAGCAGCAGAGGAAATGAACTCTACATTGAGATATAAAAGTCCGTCCTTGTGCCATCTGTTATTATTTTGTTCATTATTGACAATGTTAGCTTGATATGTGTGTATGTATATGTATATACACATATGTTTAATATGTGTATTATATCATATATATGCATATGGCATATTTGTATAGCATTTATGCATTAATTTCCAGAAATTTCTTAATGGGTAGATAAGAGCTGCAAAACAGATATTCAAATTAGAAAATCATAAGACTCTTAAAGTCTTTGGTACAACATGTCTTTGTTCTTGTATAAATATAGTTTTGAAGGATGCATTTAAAACTGTTTTTAACATTTAGAATTAATCTACTTATGACACAAATCTATTCTATAAATGTATATAAGCAATGGAATTTTCATGGTAAATATGGTACTAAGGGAAACATGTAAAAGTTCTGTATACTGGTTTAAGAATCTTAGTTGCCTGGAGTGAGTATTCAAATAAAAAAAAAAATAGAGGCTGTTCAAAGACAAGAACAGACTAGGCTCCACAAGAAATGAAAAATAACTTATTCAGTAGAAACATATTCAATACATCTTCTATGTAAGGCACAAGAGGCAGAAATAGGTTATTGAAATACATATGAATATAAATTGTATATTAGTTAGAAAGCTACCAAAAATTGTTTATGTGGTGAACACTTCGTTAAACTTCGATTTTCTGTTGCCTGTTTAGTTATTTACTTCTTACAATTCCTAGCTAAGGTGCTTTCTTAGGCACCCGCAAGATGACATATGCCATTATCTGACACTAAATTTTAAAACTGGCTTAGCCTTTTTTCTATTTTATTAAAGGAATCTAGAAGAAAATGTATTGGTTTTTATCCTTTACTCAGAGCCAATAATTAATTGCTCTTTCCCCCTAAAATTATAATGAGAAAGAAAAAGCAACCCATCACAACATATATGTAGATTTATACTATTAAAAATCAAAAAGACATAAGAAATAGTAAAATATTTCAAACAGCTACCTGATAAGTTTAGCACGTTGAATAATTGAGAAAACTTCATTACTATAGTATATTAATTATAGAAAAATGCAGAATTATGTGAGCATATTCTGAAATAATCACCTTTTTGCAAGCACCTCATATTTTTTTATGCCTACCAGAGAATAGGGGATAATTAGGGATTTTTTATGCCTACACATTTGGGGGATAATTAGGCATCAAAAATTTTATGATTTATACAGTCATTTTCATTATGAATTGTGAACCCAACTTGTGCTTCTTTCCTTTAAAACTAGAAGTCTTGGGAGTTCCCATTGTGTATTAGGGGACTAGGATCCACGAGGATGTGGGTTTAATCCCTGGTCTTATGCAGAGGGTTAAGGATTTGGCATTGCTGCAAGCTGCAGTGTAGGTCGCAGATGCAGCTTGGATCTGCATTGCTGTGGATCTGGTGTAGGCCAGCAGGTGTGGCTCTGATTTGACCCTTACCCTGTGAACTTCCATATGCTATAGGTGCTGCCCTAAAAAGAAAACAAACAAAAAAAAACTTGAAGTTTTAATCCAGTCAATGGATATCTGAGTGCCCATGATGTGGAAAATGCTATGAATAAAACAACATAGTACCTCCCCTCATGGAAATCCAGTCTAGTGTAACAGACTGACAGTAAAAGAGATATGAACAGAGAAAAAGTCATTACCACCTATGAAAAGCACTGTGATAAAAATAAGATTGACCGATATTCCATTATATGCATGTACTACATTTTCTTTATTCGTGTATCAGTGAACATTTAGGTTGTTTCTAGAATTTTGACTATTATAAAGAAGGCTGCACTCATCGTAGGGGTGGTAATAGCTCTTTGAGATCCTGATTTCAGTTCTTTTGGGTAAATATCCAGAAGTAACATTGCTGCATCTTATGTTAATCTATTTTTAATTTTTTTGAGGAACTTCTGTATTGCTTAAAAAAGAAAAATCTGCTCTATGCAACAACACAGATTAAACTTACTAAATGAAATAAGGACATTATACTAAATGAAATAAGCCAGTTATAGAAAAACAAATACTGCATTATTTCACTTATATGAGATATCTAAAGTATTGAAACTTATAGAAATATAGTGCAGAATGGATTGTTTGTTTCCAGAGGCTGGGGAAGGGGAAAACAGGGAGTTGCAAATCATTGAGTATAAAGTTTCAGTTACTCAAGTTGAGTAAATTCTAGAGATCTGTACATTACTGAGGCCATAGATGCCAACACGCTATTGTATACTCAACAGTCTATTATGGTCTCATATAGTAAGTATTCTTATTACAAGAAAACTATTTTTTTTAATTTAAAAAATGGGAAAAATTATGTTTGATAATAAAGTGGTCTGGGAAGGACTTGATAAAATAATGTGATGTTGAATAAGATTTTGAAAGGTAATAAATTTTCTGAAGGACAAAAATTGAGGGGAAGAGTGTTCTGGCAGAGGAAATACCATTTGCAAAGGCCTATAACTTTGCATTAATTTGTAATCCCTAGAAGTTAACCATGAGAAGAGGGTTATTGTGCATGTGATTTATTAAAGAAATGCTCCTTAGGAGAACTCAGTGTAGTAATAACAGGGGCAGGGAAGGAAAAGGAAGGAAGCTGAACAAGGGTGAGATTTTTAAGCCCCAGTCCAATCTCAGCCTGATCTTGCTGCAGAGGCCTAGAGTATAAATTATAGCACAGACCATTTCCTACATCAAGATATGGAGCTGTGGATTCCATCCCCTTGTACAAGTCAGCCATTGGTTAAGAACATGTCCAGGGAATAAGAACTCCAAGGCATCCAGGAAAAGAAGCTCCAGAAGGTAGCCAAAAAATCAGTACTGAAAAGAAGCTACTGGTATAGTAAAAGCAAAGCAATAGCACACAGAAGCCAGAGGAAGTATGCAAAGAAACATTAAATGTGATTCAAGGAAACTGTATGGAGTCCCATCCCCACATCTGCTACAGCCTGTTAGAACCTGGAAGGATAATACTGTAACTACATCATTGAGAGAGAGACAAAGATGGATGTAAGCCAATGTGAAAGGTAAAGAAGGTATGGAGTTGGCATCTTATTCTACAAACAAATGGAAACCAATATAGAAAAAAGCACAAAATACATCTTTACAAAAACAACTGTGATTATTATGTAGAGACTGTTTTAGAGGGACAAGTAAGAGAGCCAGGATTATTTTAGTATATCAGAAAACAGATGATGGTAACCTGGATTGGTGTGGTTATGGTGAAGAAAGATAGAAGGGGGCATGCTAAAGAAATATGTTGGAGATGAAAATTATTGGTTCATCATTAACTCCTGAATCTCTCCAATCTCACCTCATATAGGACAAATGCTTCATGCCTTTCTCTATAACTCAGGCAGAATTATACCAAGAATATACAACCTCTATGAACTCACAGTTGATGATTTCACAATTTGTGGTTAAAGCAGTCATACATACAAGAATTCAGTATCCTCTAAGATTAGGTGTAACCTGGGGGACCCAAAGATACTGGCGATACAAAATCAAATAAATCATATGTCTTATGGTTATGGAACTTGCTATCTACTTGTGACTTCTTCCGCCAATAGAGGGGTTTACAGTGTGGTGAAGAAATGAGGGGGTAACCACAAGATGTGCTGCATTGTGACAGTGCTTATCCTTTGAGAATATTGGTGATGTAGGGGTGTGTATGTCAGTTTGAACCAGAGGAAGCTACTCGGTTGAGATGCTACCTTTCTTTTTAAGCCGAAAGGCTAAGAAAGGGAGTACCCTTCATGGCTCAGTGGTTAAGGCCTTGTTCAGTGGGTTAAGGATCCGGCATTGCCGTGAGCTGTGGTGAAGGTTGCAGACATGGCTCGGATCCCGTGTTGCTGTGGAGGTGGCGAAGGCCGGCAGCTACATCTCCTGTTAGACCCTTAGCATGGGAACCTCCATATGCCATAGGTGCAGCTCTACATAAAGGCAAAAAAGACAAAAATAAATAAATAAATAAATAAATAAATAAATAAATAAATAAATAAACAAACAAACAAACAAACAAAAAATAAAGGCTAAGAAATAGTTTGATGGACATAAACTTCCTAACTCCCATTCTCCTCTTTATTGGACTAAGAGAAGAGGATTACACAGCTCAAGTATTAGAGAGCATAGCAACTGCAGGATAACCAGAGATCGATTGCCCAGGATGGGGTGGGCATGATAGACAAGCTGTAGTTAGATGGCACGAGTATGTGTCTTATGCTAAGGAATTTGAATTTCATCAAGAAATAAAGACTCTGAAGAATTTTTAAGTAGGGATGTGTCAAGTTCCTTTACACATAAGATCAATTCTTCTTCCTGGAAATGTAAAAGTTTAGGGGCCTTGAGTTCAGTTGAGCTGCTTCTGCAATAATCAGTGATAAGATGTTATTAGCATTTGACCAGGGTTGGTAGTCAATCAAATATAGAATCAAAGATACATCTATGAGACATTTAGGAAATAGTTTCTGAAGCATGACAATTCTTTAATCTGAGAAGTAAAAGAGATGAGATATTGAAGAGGTCTCATTTTCAGAAGGAGGTAACTGTTTCTGTTCACCATGATTGAGAATCCATTGAATGAGCTTCTAGACTTTTTTTAGGGAAGGCAAATACCTGCTTTGAATATGTTGATTTTGAAAGGCAATGGTTGTGAAAACAAAGTAGAAATGACCTATACATAACTGAATACATTGAGCTGTTCTCCAACCTCCAAAGAGGTTGGAAGGATATTAGTGAGTCATCAGTATAACTGCTGTAAGTATGGGAAAAGAGAAGGCCGCCCAGAGAAAATATGTAAAGAAAGCAAAAGAAGGGAATTCAGAAAGAAATAAGGATGAGGAGGCTATGTAGAGACTGAGTAGAATGCATAGAACCAGAAAAAGAATCAGAAGACAGTGTACATAATCGTAGGGACTACATCAGAAAAAGTAACCAGAATGAAATTGTGGTTAATCAGGATGAAATTATACAAGCTGATTAGCTAAAATAAAAAGTAAAACATATACACACAGTATTTGGCAATGACGTTTTGGAAAATATGTTGAGATAGCGTTCAGGAAAATGGTTAGAAAAATCAAACTGCGGTGTGCTTGAAAGGGCTAGTACTCTAGATCACTCATTTGTTCGGTTCTCAAATATAGAAGATAAAGTGTGACTAGATATCAAGTGAGGTTTTGTCTTTTAATAGATCTTGCTTTAACAATTTAAATACATGTACTTTACATACTGAAGGGAAAGACTTACTGAAAAAGAGACTCAAATGGGATTAGTTAATACATTTAAGTTACTAGGGTAAGTGGGGAGTATATTATCCAGAACACAGGTGGAGTATTACTCTGGGACAGGACATGAAATGCCTGCCCACTGAAATGGGAGAAAGGTAGAGTACGTTGGCATTTTATGCAGAGACATATGTGGTTGGAGGGCAATAGTTTAAAGGAATTCTTACCCAATGGCTTCTAAAAAGAGTAGATAGCAGAATCCTGGAGAAGGAAGCTTGAAAGAGTTAAAGCTTTGAATTTACCTATGGCAAGTGGGAGAAGAAACAGAAAGTCTTGCATATGACTCTGGATGTCACCTGAGTGTGAGACTTTACACAGTCAGGGAACCAGTTCCATGGCCAAGTCCTCCCAAGGAGCTCACCCAGGGTTCCTCCTCCTCCAAGGTGCAGAGAGATTTTCCATTTGTATCTATGCCACCATCCTTCCAACTTTCTTTGCTTTAAAACTCCTTGTTCAATTCTACCTTGTTGAAGCAGCTTTGGTTTTCCACGCCTACCAAAGTCAAATGAACTAATCGAATAAACAGTCTGTGTTGGCAAATTAAAGAAAGTGGGATAAAAGTATTATGTGTTCACCAACTGACTGCGTGAGATAATATATTACGAATCATCTGCTTTACAGCTGCCTGTGTTTAAAACACCCCCAAGCTAAAACATGAAGGGAAGAGATGTGATGGTTTAGATGGAGAAAATTGGTTCTTCATTTTCAGGCAGTGTTAATACTTACTCTCTGGGGAGTTGAGATTTCCGGTTTGTTGCGTAGGAAATGGCAAAAGCAGAGAAGCACAACTTACAACACTGGTAGACTTTGGTGGCCTCTTTCCCTTACAGAGTTTAATTGCCTCTTATAACAGAAAACACTTTAGAAAAACAGCACTTGTTTTTCTTTGCATATCATGGTGGAAGTTCACAAGTGTATAGTGAGCAAGTTAATCAGTAGTTCTAAAAGATGTACTGGCACCTGTGTGATGCCAGACATCTGGAGGCAAATTTTGACAAAGGGTGGATGGGGCTGTATATTTTGGAAATGTAATACCAAATATCTGGATATTGGGAAATCAACACATTGCCTACCTAGGTAGGCACCAAAAAGAACATGAGAACTGAAACCTTATGCTTGAGGCCTAGATATTTTTTTTAGGTGGCTTATAAAATTTTACGTTGGTGCACCTCTAGGTCTATATGGCATGAAACATTTTAGGGATACTTACCCTCCCAGTGAACTTTTTAAAAAATATTTGTGCATCACCACTGTAAACGATCATGAAAAAAAATCACTCATTAATAATAATACATGTTAACAGTACTGATTCAGTATCAGAGACATTTATACTTGTTATTTCACTTAATCTTTGTGAATCATCTATTCTCCACAGATGAAGAAACTGAGTCCTGGAAAAACTGTTATTCACTCATAATAGAGCTGGAATGAGTCAGATTAGAGATTTGTAATCTGCCTTGGCATGTAATATCTAGATATGTCATTAATTATGCATTTATGTAATGAATACCATTAAATAAATTTGCATTTGTTTAGTTGGGGGCCTGTTGATGCTTCAGAATCTACGTAATATTAATAGGTATATGTACAAGCACCTAATAGAAGCAAGAATAATGGTAATAATAATAAAAAGATCTAGTGGTAGTGATATAAATCAAAGTAAAAGTATAGAATATAAATCAGGATAGAAATATCAGAGTTTTCACTCTGATGTATTATATTATTCATTCTTAAGATTCAAACAAGTTTCAGTTAAAATATTAGAAGACTTCTGCTTAAGAATGTTGTGACCTTTCTCCCTTCCCTCTCAGTTTTGATTTTTGATTTGATTTGTTTTCGTGGTAGTTGGATGAGCTTTGGATCTTTACAAAGGGTATTTCACATGTCAAAGAAACTAATTATCTAAAAATATGACAGGGATTTTAAATAGATTAATTTGTCTTTTTCTCAAGGCTGCTTGAAATGCCTTTCTATAGCTCTTAATTTTCCTCCTACAATTGCCTGAAGCTTTGATCAGAGTATGAGTCTGAAGAGAATCCTATATTATTCTTTTATCCAAAGCTGGTGAAACTTAGAACATCCAAAGCAATATATTTAAATGTTCCCCACAGAGAAGGTTGCATAAGTTTTTATTTCCATAGGTATATGTAATCTTTAATCCAAACAGCACTGAAATTTAGCTTCTAGGAGGTGGATTGTTCATTTTAATCCACATAATCAGTGGATTGAGTAAAAAATCCAAGCCTGTAGGTGGCAACTATATTGTCTCCCACAGAACCAAGCGTGGCCCTTGGTCCAAGAAGCTGGTGATGCATCTAATTCAAGTAAGATTCACCATCTTTCAAGTAAGAGTTTGAGTACAGAGATCTCTGAATATAATTTGAGACTGAATACAGTTCATAGAATAGACTCTCTTTGTACAGGAAGAGGAGGTGATGGGATCTGAATTTGGGCTGAGGGAGGATGAGCTTCAGATGAACTCCTGATTCTCAGATGTTGGAAAACACTGAGACTGAGGTGCTAGATACAGAAAGTGAAAGAGCCTTTCCATCCATCCTAAGAACACATTTCCTTTCTAGAGAATTCATCTTCTTATCAGATATCTACCTTGTTTGGATTTCCATTCTTCTGATGCTGCTGTGGTTAGAGTAGTTCAATTCTGATTTCAGGAGCACACACCAGATATGGGAAGTTGACTTTCAGTGCCACCTCCTACTATATGATGATGTTTAGGTACCAGATCTTGGCAAATAGATGTCTAGTTCACAAGAGTAAATGTGGTTCTTTCCTGTCCTGTTTTCTAAAAATGGAGGAATGAAGGCCAGATTCAGGCATTTGACTGAGACATTATGCTGGAGTTCCTGCTGTGGCACAGTGGAAATGAATCCGACTAGTGTCCATGAGGAGGCAGTTTTGAATTGAATCCAACTAGCATCCATGAGGATGAAGGCTGGGTCCCTGACCTTGATCAGTGGGTTGGAGATCCAGCATTGTGTGTGCTGTCGTGTAAGTCACAGATGCAGTTTGGATCCTGCGTTGCTGTGGCTGTGGCATAGGCTGGCAGCTGTAGCTCCAATTCAACCGCTAGCCTGGGAATTTCCATATGACTCAGGTGTGGTCCTTAAAACAAACAATAAAGAAGACATCACTCTATGAGGTGGAGGAGTGAAATCAACTTAAATGGGAGAACCAAGCAGGAAGGGCTTACTTCACAACGGGTAGACATATTCAGGATCCCTGATTAGTGAATTTGGGGTGATGGATTGCAGAATAAATAGGTAAGCTGGCAAACAGATAGACAGGCAGACAGAAAAGTACTGAAGGCTAGTGCAGAGCTTGTTGGAAATTCTTAAGCAAAATTAGAATCATAGCAGTCTCTTAATGACAGGTACCTGAATTTCAAAGAAGAAAGGGTACACATTTGTAGTACAAGCCTTCTTCCCTGTTTATTTTGATGTGTGGAAACTGAAGATCCTATAAGAGATTTCCAATTTATAGAAGTTTTTGTTTGTAGCAGCTGCAGCAGAGTACCCTGCTTTCATTAGCTGTTTATATACTCTTAATAAATTGATTTTTACTAGTTGAACAGGGTGAATAAAATGTAAGGTTAAAAAAAACTCTGGTGAGTATTTTTTTCATGTAATCTAATATTAAAATTCTATAAATTCTCAAGAAAAATTATGGCAACTGTAGAAATTTAGGCAGCCACCTATTAGTGAAAAATGAAGAAATGAATACAATGTAATGTGGTTAATAATTTACACATTTCGAATTAGGGTCTGCCAGAAAAACCTAATGGAATTATATAAATGATGGTTTCATTTATTTTAAATTAAATTATTTTTAGATTTATGTTTTGACATTTTATTGACATTAGATTTTTTATCCTAGTTGTTGACATTAGATAGTTTTCCTAATCCCCTGCAAAAAGGATCAGAGTATATTATCATTAATATTTTGGAGACCATAATCCTTTTAGAGTTACATAATACGTTTGTTTTGAAAAAAACACTTTCTGAATGGCATTTATGATCTTTACTTAAGACACATTTTGAAGAGCAGAAAATAGAATTATTTAGATATAAACACAATTCTCCATGCCCCTAACCTGCAGTTGTTAATACAGAATTAGTGTAGTCATGTGACTCATGGTTCAAAGTTAGACCTTTGAAAATGATAGAATATGCATTGCTGGGACAGATGGCATAAACATGGACTGTCCTGGCAAATGGGACATATGAACACCCTCCACAGTAGATTGTTTTTGAATACCTACCCACAGACTGAATGCTTAAGTATTTTATCTTCTTTCCTGCTCATTTCAGGAGTAAAAGAGAAATGGAGAAAGTTGTAAAAGGTAAAAGAAGCATTTAAAAAGCAACTAACCTGACTTCTAAATAACTGGCTGGCAGCTAAAATCACTTTTTTTTAACTTTGCTTTTTTGTGAAAAAGATGTTAGTTTTTCTCCGTATCAGAATTACAAGGAGTTTCCATTAAAAGGTCAAGGCCACCCTCTGTTTTAGACCTAGAAAATTATAATGACTGAGACTTGGGACCAAAGTGTTGCCTTTTTATAAGCTCCCAGGTGCTACTCATGCACACCTAAGTGCTGACTAAAGTAGAAGATGGGATTAGTCCAATGGAGAAAGTGTCTAAATCAGAATTTGACTCCTTATACCACATTAATCAGGTTTAAGATTTTACTGCTTTTACTGTAGTGCACAAATATATGGACAAGGAAAATCCAACTAGATTTAATGTGAAATTTTCAGGCATACCTTATATTTCTAGATGATGTTAGTAAGCTTGCGTGCCTTCTTATTCCCATTGAATGGAAGGCATGAGGATGAGGTCTTGATAGCAAGAAGGATGCTCTTCATCTTACTTGCTCCAGCTCACTTTTCAGCTCAGCTATCCCAGAGTCTAGTGCTCTCCTTTTAGAAAACAGTACCATCCACTTGGATTCAAGGTGAATTGTCCAGAATTCTTGATTTTTCTCTGATTTCGAGAAGGATGTTACTTTCTGAAATAATAGTAAATGCCAAACATCAGTGCCAAATCATATAAGGAATGTCTAGAGCAGCAAGTAAGACATCACTTTTGGGTGAATAAGAAGAAAAGCAATAACAGAGGCACAAAAATTACAGTTATCCCTGAACGTTTCCACAGTTGCTAGCTAAATCAACAGCTGTGTTTTTGCCTCATGATATTATTGTAAGCTCTTTCAAAGGGCTCTATGAAGAGTGGAATTATTAGGACACTTAATCACAGATGTACAAAACAGAAACCCATTTGAAACCCATTTTCCTCACTGTAGTCTCTGATTTCAGGTATGTGGTTTTTCATGTTGTCCTTTATTATATATTTTTCTCAGCTCTTTCATTCAAGTCATAGAGAGATTCTGTGTTGAATACTGACAGTGATGCCAAGAATCATATGTGTGGCCGTTCCCATGAAGGATCTTGCAATCTAGTTTATGCTGTAAGATTAGATACATATAAACAGACAGTCCTACACATGCAAGTAGCCCTACCTAGCGCTATGATAAAGATAATCAGCATCAAATAAATGGTCCAGATAGGATTTTATTTTGGGGCTCTATGGAGAATCATCTTCCAACTGGGATGCCTGAAGATCTCAAAGAAGAGCAGAATCATAGACTTGGAAGTCTAGTAGAATTTAGAAAGTGGAATTCAATTAAGGTATATTTTAATTGAAATAAGAGTTCTATCCTCATAAGAGTTCAAGCATATTAGAATATCAAGTTACCATTAGGAGATGATGATGATGATGATGATGATGATGATTATCATTATTATTTAAGACCACACTGTGGCATATGGAGGCTCCTGGACAGGGGTCAAATTGAAGTTGTAACTGCAGGCCTATTCCATAGCCACAACTCTGGATCTGAGCTGCATCTGCAACCACGCCACACCTTGTGGCAACACAGGATCCACTGAGTGAGGCCAGGGATCAAATTTGCATCTTCATAGACACTAGTTGGTTTCTTAACCTGCTGAGGCACAACAGGAACTCTACCACTGGGGGATTATTTCAGAGGCCACTCAGCTTTTCCTGTCTCCCAGACAATCTCTCTAGGTGTGTATTTCCTGTGCTTAGATATTAAGTTACCCCGTCTAGATTTTGAGATCCAAAGCCTCTTATAATGTCTACTCCTGTATTTGTTTCTACTACAGCTAGGATGACATCTTCCATGTAATGAAGGACATTCATAATCAGAGTAAATCTATAAAGGTCTACTATGAAAATATTTCTCAAACACTAATGGGGATCTTATAAAAATATTAATTCTAATAGTTGTAGGGTGGAGCCTTCAAGTGTACACTCCTAAGGAGTTGTCAGGTGAACCAAATGCTGCTAGGCTATACTTTGAGTAGAAAATGCCCACACTTGTAAGTCAAAACACTGAATCTTCATGGTGTTATTTTTTCATTATTCAACTTTGCACTTTTGTAGTTCCTCATTCCCCAATTAATGTATAAGTTCATTATGAAAAAGCTTGTTCCTTATATTGGCCCCCTCCTCTCAAAAAATAATCTTTTCATTGGTTTTAAGCACATGAAAAATTATCTCACCTATGGAAGGAATATAAATTATCAAAAAACTAATAATTTTAAGAGTAAATATGAAAGCAAGTTTGAGAGGCTGACCAGTTACCACACCGTAGTACTGTTTTAAATTCTGATAGATTTTTTTAATTACTTGATGACATTTATAGGTGTACAAAAATCATCACAACCAAATTTTATAACATTTCCATCCCAAACTCTGAGTGCATCCCCTAAGCCCCCAACTTGTCTCATTTGGAAAGCATACATTTTCCAAAGTTTGTGAGTCAGTATGTGTTCTGCAAAGAAGTTCATTGTGTCCCTTTTTTTTTCAGATTCCACATGTAAGTGTTAGCATGTGATGTTGGTGTATCATTGTCTGACTGACTTCACTTCGCATGATAATTTCTAGGTCCATCCATGTTGCTATAAATGCTCTTATTTTGTTCTTTTTAATGGCTGAGTAATACTGCATTGTGTATATGTACCACATCTTCCCTACCCACTCCTCTGTCGATGGGCATTTAGGTTTATGCCATGACTTCTATTGTATAGAGTGCTGCAATGAACATTTCATTCAAGTCATGAATGCCCAGGAGTGTGCTGGATCATAGATGCCCAGGAGTGTGCTGGATCAAATGGTAATTCTATTTTGAATTTTCTGAGGAATCTCCATACTGTTTTCCACAGTAGTTGCACCGAGTTACATTCCCACCAACAGTGTAATAGAGTTCCTTTTTCTCCACACCCTCTCCAGCACTGATTGTTTGTAGACTTTTGGAGGATGGCCATTCTGGTCGGTGTAAGGTGGTACGTCATAGTGGTTTTGATTTGCATTTCTCTAATAAAGAGTGATGTTGAACTTCTTTTCATGTGTTTTTTGGCCATCTGTATGTCTGCCTTGGAGAATTCTCTGTTTAGATCTTCTGCCCATTTTTTGATGGGGTTGTTTGTTTTTCTGGTATTGAGCTGTAGGATGTGTTTATAAATTTTGGAGATTAATCCCTTGTCAGCTGATTCATTTGTAAATATTTTCTCCGATTATGTGGGTTGTCTTTTCGTTTTGTTTAGGGTTTCCTCTGCTGTGCAGAAACTTTTACGTTTAAGTAAATCCCATTTGTTTATTTTTCTTTTTATTGTTATTACTCTAACAGGTGGATCTGAGAAGATGTTTCTGTCATTTATGTTGGAGAGTGTTTGGTCTGTGATTTCCTTTAAGAGTTTTATAGTATCTGTCTTGTATCTAGGTCTTTAATCCATTTTGAATTTATTTTTTGAATATGGTGTTAGAAAGTATTCTAATTTCATATTTTTACATGTGGCTGTCCAGTTTTCCCAGCACCACTTAAGAACAGTCTGTCTTTTTTTTATTGTACGTTTTTGCCTCCTTTGTCATAGATAAGTTGACTATAGGTGCATGGGTTTAATTCTGGGCTTTTTATCCTGTTCCACTGATCTTTATTTCTGTCTTTGTGCCAGTATCATATAGTTTTGATGACTCTAGCTTTGTAGTATACTCTGAAGTCAGGAAGCCTGATTCCTCAAGTTCCATTTTTCTTTCTCAGGATGTCTTTGGCTGTTCTGGGTCTTTTGAGCTTCCAAACAAACTTTAAAATATTTTGTTCTAGTTCTGTGAAAAATGTCCTTGGTAATTTGATAGGGATTGCATTGAATCTGTAGATTGCCATGGGTAGTATAGTCATTTTGATAATATTGACTCTTCCAACCGAAGAGCATGGATATCTTTCCATCTGTTCATGTCATTCTTGATTTCTTTCATTAGTTTCTTATAGTTTTCAGAGTATAGGTCTTTGGCTCTTTAGGTAGGTTTTTTCCTTAGTATTTTATTCTTTTTGATGCAATGGTAAACAAGATTGCTTTCCTGATTACTCTTTCTGATCTTTCATTGTTAGTATATAGAAATGCAGTTGATTTCTGTGTATTAATTTTGTATCCTGTGACTTTGCCAAATTCATTGATGAGCTCCAACCGTTTTCTGGTAAAGTCTTTACGATTCTCTAGGTATAGTATCATGTTATCTGCAAACAGTGATAGTTTCACTTCTTCCTTTCCAATTTTGATTCCTTTTATTTCTTTTACTTCTCTGATTGCTGTGGCTAGGACTTCCAAAACTGTGTTGAATAGTAGTGGCGAGAGTGGACATCCTTGTCTTGTTCCTGATCTCAGCGGAAATTCTTTCAGCTTTTCAACACTGAGAATGATGTTAGCTGTGAGTTTGTCATATATGGCCTTTATTTTATTGAGATAGGTTCCCCCTATGCCCACTTTCTGCAGGGTTTTTTTCAGAAATGGGTGCTGGATTTTGTCAAAGGCTTTTTCTGCATCTATGGAGAAGATCATATGGTTTTTATTCTTCAGTTTGTTAAAGTGATGTATCACACTGATTGATTTTTGAATATTGAAGAATCCTTATCCCTGTGATAAATCCCACTTGATCATGATGTACAATCCTTTTAATGTATTGTTGAATTCGGTTTGCTAGTATGTTGCTGAGGATTTTTACATCTATGTTCATCAGTGAAACTGGCCTGTAACTTTTTTTTTAATGGTATCTTTGTCTGGTTTTGGTATCAGGGTGGTGGTTGCCTCATGGAATTGGGGAGTGTCCCTTCCTCAGCAATTTTTTGGAATAGTTTCAGAAGTATAGGTGTTAGATCTTCTATAAATGTTTGTTAGAATTCGCTTGTGAAGCCATCTGGTCCTGGACTTTTGTTTGTTGGAAGTTTGTTAATCACAGTTTCAATTTCAGACTTGTGTTTGGTCTATTCATCTTTTCTATTTCATATTGTTTTAGTCTTGGAAGATTGTACTTTTCTAAGAATTTGTCCATTTCTTCTAGGTTTTCCATTTTGTTGACGTATAGTTGCATATGGTAGTCTCTCATGATCCTTCGTATTTCTTTGATGTCCATTGTTACTTCTCCTTTTTCATTTCTAATTTTATTGATTTGCATCCTCTCTCTTTTTTTCTTGATAAGTCTGGCTAAGTGTTTATCAATTTTGTTGATCTTTTCAAAGAACCAGCTTTTAGTTTCATTGATCTTTTTATGGTTTTGTTCCTTTCTATTTATTTGATTTCTGCTCTGATCTTGATGATTTCTTTTCTTTTACTATCTATAGGTCTTGCCAGTTCTTCCCTCTCTAGCTGCTTTAGACATAAAGTTAGGTTTTTTATTTGAGCTTTTTCTTGTTTCCTGAGGTAGGCTTGTATTGCTATAAACTTTCCTCTTAGAGCTGCTTTTGCTGTATCTCATAGGTTTTGGAGTGTCGTATCTTTGTTGTCATTTGCTTCTAGGTATTTTTTAATTTCCTCTTTGATTTCTTCAGTGATCCATAGGTTGTTTAGTAGTGTGTTGTTTAGTCTCCACATATTGTGTTTTTTGCCACATTTTTTGTTTTTGATTTCCAGTCACATAGCATTGTGGTCAGAAAAGATGCTTGATATGATTTCAGTTTTCTTAAAGTTAGCAAGGTTTGTTGTAGCCAAGGATGTGATCAATCTTACAGAATATTCCATGCACACTTGAGAAGAATGTGTATTCTGTTGCTTTTGGATGGAATGTCCTGTAAGTATCTATTAAGTCCATCTGATCTATTGCTTCATTCAAGGCTTGTATTTCCTTATTGATTTTCTTTCTGGATGACCTGTCCATTGCTGTAAGTGGGGTATTAAAGTCCACCACTATGATTGTGTTATTGTTGATTTCTCCTTTTAAGGCAGTTGCCTTATATATTGTGGTGATCCTATGCTGGGTGCATAGATATTTAAAATTGTTATATTTTCTTCTTGGATTGATCCTTTGCTCATTGTGTAGTTCCCTTCCTTTTCTCTTAAAATGTTCTTCTTTTTAACGTGTGTTGTGTCTGATATGAGTATTGCTACTCTGGCTTTCTTTTGATTCCTGTTTACATGGAATATTTTCTTCCATCCTCTCACTGTCAAGTTGTGTGTGTCCCTAGAAGCAAGGTAGGTCTCTTGAAGACAGCACATATATGGGTCTTATTTTTGTATCCATTCAGCTAGTCTATGTCTTTTGGTTGGGGCATTTAGTCCATTGATATTTAAGGTAATTATTGATATGTATGTTCTTATTGTCATTTTATTAACGGTTTGGGTTTTTGTTGCTCTTTTTTCTTCCCTTATTCTCTTGTTGTCTCCCCTTGTGCTTTGATGACTATCTTTAATGTTGTATTTGAGTTGATTTTTCTTATTTGTTTGTGTACAGTTGTAGATTTTTGGTTTGCAGTTATCCTGAAGTTTTGATATAGGAGTCTATATATAAACAGATTGTTTTAAGTTGTCAGTTTCCTAATTGCAACTGCATCTCCAGTGTCCTGCATTTGTGCTCTCTTCTCATGATTTCTGATTTTGGTAGCACAATTGTACATGTATGATTTCATATCTTTACTGTAAATATGCCTTTATTGGTAAGACTCATCATTTGTGGTGGTTTTGTTTCTAGTTGTGGCCTTTTCTTTTCTGCCTAGAGAAGTTCCTTTAGTATTTGTTGTAAAGCTGGTTTAGTGTTGCAGAAATCTCTTAGCTTTCGTTTATCTGTAAAACTTTTGATTTCTCCTTCAAATCTGAATGAGAGCCTTGCTGGATAAAGTAATCTTGCTTGGAGGTTTCCTTTCATCTTGTTAAGTATATCATGCCACTCCCTTCTGTCCGTCAGAGTTTCAGCTGAAAATCTGCCGATAACCTTATCAGGGTTCCCTTGTATATTATTTGTTTCTTTTCCCTAACTGCTTTCAGTGTTTTCTCTTTGTCTTTAATTTTGGTCATTTTGATTAATATGTGTCTCGGGGTGTTCCTTCTTGGGTTTATTTTATATGGTACTCATTGTGCTCCTGGATTTGAGTGAGTGGTTCCTTTCCCATGTTATGGAAGTTTTCAGCTATTATCTCTTCGAATATATTTTCTGTCCACTTTTCTTTCTCTTCTCCCTCTGGCACCCCTATACTACAGATGTTGGTGCATTTAAAGTTATCCCAGAGTCCTCTGAGACTCTCTTCATTTCCTTTCAATCTTTTATCTCTTTTCTTTTCTGCATTAGTGATTACCACTAATGTGTCCTTTACCTCACTTATTTGTTCTTCTGCCTCCTGTATTCTACTGTTAGCTGCTTCTAATGATTTTTTTATTTCAGTTATTGTATTTTACATCTCTTCTTGTCTAATTTTTATATCTTGTATTTCTTTGCTCATTATTTCCTATAAATTATCAATCTTTGCTTCCAGTTTATTTCCAATGTCTTGCATCATCTTCAGCATCAACAGTCTAAAGTCTTGTTCCAGGAGACTGATAATCTTTGATCACTCTACTGTTTTTTTCTGTTTTTTTTTCTTTCCTCCTTAGCTGAGTTAGAGTTCCCTGTCTTTGCATTTTAATAGGTTTTTGGTGTGGTGACCTTTTTGCCAACAATAGAGTTATAGCCTCTCTTACTTCTGGTGTTTGCCTCCCTTTGACTGAAGTTGGGGGGGCCTTGCTGCAGGCTTTCTGATGGGAGGGACTGGTGCCTACCCACTGGTAGGCGGGGCTGATTTCTATCCCTCTGGTGGGTGGGGCTTTGTTTCTTTGAGATTATAGGTGGCTGTGTGCCTGAGGGGTCTTTAGGCAGACTGTTTACTGATGGGTGGGGCTGTGATCCCACCTGGATTATTGTTTGGCCTGGTGTTTCTCAGCACTGATGGGAGGGACCAGGTTTTCCCAGAAATGGCCACCTCCAGAGAAATGCAGATTGATGAGTGTTCCCAAGAGCTTTGCCTCCAATGCCCTTCCCCCACAACCACAGTCACCTCTGTTTTCCCAGGAGATCCTCCAAGAATTGCAGTCAGGTTACACCCGGATTCCTGTGGAGCCTTTGCTTTGCCCTGGGACCCAGTGCACGTGAAAGTCTGTGTGCACCTTTCAAGAATGGGGGTCTCTGTTTCCCCAATCCCATGGAGCTCCTGCATACAAGCCCCACTGGCCTTCAAGCCAGATGCTCCAGGGGCTCTTTCTCCTTGTGCCAGATCCCCAGGCGTGGGGATTTGACTTGGGGCTCAGAACTCTGTCCTGTAGGTGAGTCTCTGATACAGTTACTTTCCAGTCTGTGGGGCTTCCCACATGGCAGGTATGGGGTTGCTTATACAATGTAATCACTGCTCCTACCTCTTGATGTGGTCTCCTCTTTTTCTTCTGGAGTAGAGTATCTTTTTTGAAGTTTACAGTCCATTTGGTTGAAAGTTGCTCAGCATTTGGTTGTGATTTTCTTGTTTTAATGAGAGAAGTTGAGCTCCAGTCCTTCTATTCTGAAATTTTAATACAATCTCTAGAATTTTAATTATAATTCGTGTGTTTCAATTTCTGTGTTTCCAGATAATGAACTCTATTTTTTATTAAGATAATTCAAATTTGTGGTATATGACACATACATCCACACACACAAAAAAGTTTGATTCAAAGCCATTTTTACCACCTCTCTGTATCTTAAAGAGAAGACCAAGGATTCTTACACAGAGGTCTATAAACTCTTAGTTTACACATAATTCCAGTGTGGCTGGTTTGCTTTCCAAGATCACATTAATTTAGACTAATAATGACAAAGAGAAGAGACACTTTTATCTGCTGCAGAAATGGCAATGAATACCAAAAGCTTTCAATATGATGGGAAGGAAGAGATAGGAAAATAAGCTAACAAAAGGTCTTCTTTTTCTGTTTTGCTTTTGTCTTTTTTTTTTTTTTTGTAAGAGCCACACCTGCAGCATATGGAAATTCCCAGGATAGGGATGAAATCAGAGCTGTAGCTGCTGGGCCTACACCACAGTCATAGCAACACAGGATCTGAGCTATGTCTGTGACCTACACCACAGCTCACAGCAACTCTGGATCCTCAACCTACTGAGTGAGGCCAGGGATGGAACCCAGATCCCCATGGATAATTGTCAGGTCCATTAATCACTGAACCATGATTGGAACTCCTTCATTTACCGTTCTATACCTACCAAAAATACATGTTCTTTTTAAGGATATATTTCATACTGTAAGTTATAAAGATATTTCAAAGAAAATTGAATATTGGGATATTTCAACTGTGTGGATAATTAAAGGGCTACTTAAATATAATTGGGTGTTATAATAGAGTTTGGAAACAGTATCATGACTTTTATGTAACAGTGATTTTTAAAGAAAATCTTCGTGACAGCACAGAGTGAAAAGTTCACCTTTCTCTTAATGTAGTTTCTGTGTTATCAACCCATGTATCCTCAGTTTGTACTTTGGTTCCTTTCAGTGTGCTGCCTATTCTGAGTTCCATCCCTGAACATGCTCAACATGCGACTAAAGATGGTACTTAACAGTGTTTGCCTTGGAGGTTGGGGGGAATGCTAATTTGTTCTGACATCCCCGAATCTGAATCTAATAAAATGAAAATGTAGACTAGAGTGGGTTAAGCTCTCTGGTGCTTTCCTTCTCAGAACTAGGGTAGTTTCTTTTTGCATGATTGAAATCATGCCTATATCATTCCCTTAATGTCTATAGTACAGTGCTTAATGACTTCATCAGGATATATCACTTTCTTTAGCACAGAGCTGCCAGTAGAACACAAATCACTTAGAGAGAGAATTGTTAGAGAATTAGCAGCTGCAAAATCTCAGAGAAAAGTAAGGAACATAGAGAAAAGCCCATGGTGTTTGGAAAATTAAGAGAAATTCAGTGAAAGCATGTTAAAAGAAAGTTTATAAGTTAGAAATGGAAAGTAGAGGGAAATTTTACATGATTGCATTGACACCAACTTATAAGAGGCTTTATTACTAACAAAAAAATTCTACATTTCTCTTCATTTATCTTGATTGTTATCTGTTATCACCACTAAATATAAGTTATTTGTGGCTGGATATTTTTGTTTGTATCCCTAAGGAATCAGAATAGTCCCTAGATCACAGTAAACACTATTTGGTAAAATGAATAAAGAGAAAAAAAAGATAATAAAATACTACGAAAGATTAACCCCCAAAATAAAATCCGTATCATAAAAAGATATTTTAAATGTTCTGTCTTCCCCAGAGCTGGAGAGAATTTGTAATAGATTACTTATTTTTTATGAATATTCTAAATATTTCTATATCCTACTTGATAATGCACAAGTTATCCTGACTTTCTGTCATGTCCTCAAATAATCTGCCCACATTTGAGATAAAATCAAGGTTATAAATAAAATCCAAGTGTTTCAACCTTTTGAAACAAAAATAAAAATTCCCAGGACATGTTCAAATGCATTTATGCATGTCTGCAGGCCTCTTAGCTTCACGTGAGTGAATGAGATTAATATAGATTCTCAGTGAAGGCTGTGGATGACCACTTGGCCCAAGAGGAAATAAAAGTTGAAACACAGAGAAAGACTTTGTATAAAATTAGTAGAGATGCACTTAACTAATGATCAGATGAGTTAATCCACTTAAACTGCCTACCCCCAGCTGCAATTTCTTGCTCCTAAAATCACTGAGCATCTGCTATCAACAATTCTCCCTTAGAACAGTGAGTTGCTAAACTATTCATTCTGTTTTGAGAGTGATGCTTTTCGGAGCTCCTTTTGATATGGCAGTTCTCAGGCTAGGGGCCCAGTTGGAGATACAACTGCCAGCCTACGCCACAGCCATAGCAACGCAGGATCCTAGCCACATCTGTGACCTATACCACAGCCCACGGCAATGCTGGATCCTTAACCCACTGAGAGAGGCCAGGGATGGAACCCTCAACCTCATGGTTACTAGTCGGATGCATTTCCACTGTGCCACAAGAAAAACTCATTTTCTGTTTTTTTTTTTTTAATGATACGAGATTCCAGAGTTTGCTTGAATAGTGTTTGGGTTGAAAAACAATGGTATGTAAATATTCACAAAGGAAATATTTCTAAAAAGATACCTTCAGATCAATAAATGCTTAATAAATTTTGATAATTTTGCAAACATTTTGTAAAATGCAGTTCTGAGACATATACAAGATTTTCTAAGGATAATCAATTATTTATTCCCAAAATACAAGCTTATAACATATTATTAGTTTTTAAATACATATTGAAAAATAAGCAGTAATCAGCCTATAGGACAAAAGATTCTATGCACAATAAGTATCTGTTAGCTATCAGCTATATTTCCATGCTTTTTTATATTAATTTACTTTATATCTCTATGTGTCAAACCAAGAGGACACTGCATAATGCATTCATTAATTCAGTAAAGTAACATAATAAGTGCTTCCTATTTCTCCAGAATATTGTTTAAAGTTAACTCACCAGTGAATAAGACCCAAGATTCCAAGGAGCTGCCCAGGGAGTGTTTAAGGATAGAATTTGTTTATATAAAACCATAAACAAATGGGTACAGTAAGCTTGGAAAAGGGTGATAATCTAAATTTCTCAAAACTAAGAGAGCAAAGAAAAAAACTAAATTTGCTTTTAAGATTTTATGAATGCTTTCTAAAACAGATAATCTTTTCTACATCGGTTAATCTTAGAAGGATGAATAGGGTTTGTCACCTACAAGGAAAAGGAAACAATATGTTTAGTGAAGTAGAAAAGCAAATGGAGGCTTCAGTATTTAGGGTATTCTCAAGACAAAGGTGAGAGAGAAGCTATATTCTGTACTTCAGTTTTACTCTGCAGATTACAAAAAGACATTGTTTTGTTGTTTTTGTATTAAGCCATTAAGGTTTTTTTTTAATTATAGTTGATTTACAATACTGTATTAATTTCTACTTTACTGCAAAATGATACAGTTATACATATATTTTATTTATTGATTTTTTGCTTTTTTTTAGGGCCACGAATATGGCATATGGAAGTTACTGGGACAGGGGTCGAATCTGAGCTGCAGTTGCCAGCCTGTGCCACAGCCACGGCAATGCCAGATCTGAGCTGTGTCTGTGACCTACACAAAGCTTAAGGCAGTACTAGATCCTTAATCCACTGAGCAAGGCCGGGAATCAAACCCACGTCATCAGTGGTTACTAGTCAGATTCATTACTGCTGAGCCTCAATGGGAAATTCCTGTATACACATTATTTTTTAATGTTCTTTTCCTTTATTGCTTATTATAGGATATTGAATATAGTTCTCTGTGCTATAAGTAGGACCTTGTTTTTTTGTTGTGTTTGTTTGTTTAAAGTGCTGCACCTATGGCATATGGAAGTTCACAGGCTAGGGGTTGAGTCAGAGCTATAGCTGCAGGCCTACACCACAGCCACAGCAACCCCAGATCTGAGTTGCGCTTGTAACTGACACCACAACTCATGGCAATACAGTATCCCCTACCCACTGAGGGAGGCCAGGGATTGAACCTACATCCCATGGATACTAGTAGGATTTGTTTCAGTTGTGTTATAATGGGAAATCCAGGACTTGTTGTTTATCCATTCTGTATATAGTAGCTTATGTATTCTAACCCCAACATCCTACTCTATCCTTCTCCCAGCTTCCTACCAAAGGTCTGTTCTTGTCCATGAATTTGTTTATGTTTTGTAGGTTAGTTTGTGTCATGCTTTAGATTCCATGTGTAAGTGACAGTGTGTGGTATTTTTCTCTTTCTGACTTACTTCACTTAGTATGACCATCTCTAATTGTATCCATGTTGCTGCAGATGGCATAATTTTGTTCTTTCTAAGGCTCAGTAGTATTTCGTTGTATATATGTACCATATCATCTTTATCCATTCATGTGTCATTGAACATTTAGGTTCTTTCTTTATCTTGGCTATTGTGAATAGTGCTGCTATGAACATGAGGGGGTACATGTTTCTTTTTGAATTATAATTTTGTCTGGGTATATGCCCAGGAATAGGAGTGCTGGATCATGTGGTAATTCTATTTTTAGTTTTCTGAGAACCTCCATACTATTTTCCATAGTGGCTGCACCAACTTACATTTCCACCAACAGTGTAGGAGTGTTTTCTTTTCTCTACACCCTCTCCAGCATTTGTTATTTTAGACTTTAATGATGGCTATTCTCACCAGTGTGAGGTAGCCCCTCAGTGTAGTTTTGATTTGCCTTATTCTAATAATTAGCTGTGTTGAACATCTTTTCATGTACCTTTTAGCCTTCTGTATGTCTTCTTTAGAGAAAGGTCTGTTTAGGCCTCCTAGCCATTTTTATATTGGGTTGTTTTTTTTGTTATTGAGTTATAGAAACTATATGTGTTAGAAATTAAGCCCTCTGGGTCACACCATATGCTAATATTTTCTCTCATTCTGTAGGTTGTTGATATACATTCTTAGAAAATAGGTATCTGGTAAAGATATTTATGAAGAATTATTCATTGGAAATATATTATAGGTACAGAGGTGGTGACTGAAATTATGTTATGAATGAGGGACAAGGAAAGATAAAACACAGATGAGATTGAGACAAACTGGTAACTGAGTGAGGAGGGCACAGAGAGGAGTGTGTTTCTGAAATGTTTTGCTGACTGAGAAAACGGTGCTTCCAACAGCTGAAATGCAGACTAGAAGAGAGATCAGGTTTGGGGACTGATAATCGACCATTACTGTGCTTTAGTATACGATCATTTTGAGAGGCTTTCTGACATTTAGGGATGATAACTTGGATAAGCTAAAGTTCAAAAGATGTCAGAAAAGAGGTGGTGTTTGGATAGAGAGGATGTTTGTAATTTGGAGGATTTAGGCCTTTACTGGTAATTGAAACCATGGAAATACATGAAATTTTCTGGAAGAAAATGCAGAATGAGTAAAGACCATAAAGAAATTCTAGAAGACAGGTAAAAATTATAAGGAATTATTAACATTAAAGACATGGAGATGGGAAAGCATTCAAAGAATAATGTTAAGAATGATGAAGGTTATGTGGAAAATAAAGGAAATTTTATCGAACATCTTGTATTTGTATATATTCTCATTTAATCTGAACATCAATCATTTCTACAGAGCAAATATTAATACTACTCTTTTAATCATAAGAGAACCGCAACTCAGAGTAGATCAGCAATTTGGCTAATATCACTTAACTAGGAAATGTTGGAATTGATGTTTGAATACTATCTTGATGATCCCCAAGCCCATAGTTTAGTATTTCAAATTAGAAATCAGTTTGACAGTCAATAAGGTAAAACTTGTGTCAAGTACAAGATTTTTACATCATTATTTCTGCTTCTGGAAGCTTTATTTTACCTGCAGTTAATGATATTTTATTTAATGATATAAAACACAGGTCACATTGAAAAAGCTTTTGAACATTAAAACAATAGATTTCTATAGATGTTAAAACAAAAATTTGCTAAAATATTTGAGTAAGGTGTCAATTCAGAAACATTTTTTAGATACATTGTTCTTTTTGCAGTTGGTATTTTTCTCAATTATGTCTATTAGCTTTGGAACCTTTTGACATTTCTTCTCCACATATTTCATCAAAACAGTTATAAGATTTTATTAGAAGCACATTGGAAAAACATAATAGGGCTTATAAATCTTTCTAAGACTTAATTTTATATTCAAAAGAAATGGTAATAGGAACATTACCTAACGGTGTTTAATACATATTTTATAATGCTTTTGCTTTTATTATAAGTGATTAATAGTTGACAATGAAATTTGTGTTAGAGTATCCCCTTCACGTATGGCTTACACACAGTCCTACTTTGTACTTCACCTCTTTTCATAAAGTTATGATGGATCTGACTTGCAGCCATTCTTGTAATAGTTCTTAATTAGTCAAAAGTCAAAATGTTTTTTTTTTTTGTCTTTTTGCCTTATCTAGGGCTTCACCTGTGGCATATGGAGGTTCCCAGGCTAGGAGTCTTACAAGAGCTGTAGCTGCCAGCCTTCGCCACAGCCACAGCAATGTGGGATCCGAGCCGCATCTGCAACCTACGCCACAGCTCACGGCAACGCCGGATCCTTAACCTACTGAGCAAGGCCAGGATGGAACCCGCAACCTCATGGTTCCTAGTCGGATTCATTAACCACTGAGTCATGATGGGAACTCCAGTTAAAATGTTTGTTTACATGTCTATATTTGTCAAAATTCCCTAAGTGAAACTATATGAAAAGTGAAATGTTATCAGGTTTTTTCTGTGAAATGTGTATATGTGTGTGTGGGGGGGGGTTTATATGCAAAGTCTTTTCTTTCTATGACACTTTTATTATTTAAATAAGAGAACACAGTTATTTTTTGCCAAAGATAAGAGTTAATTTGAGATTTTTAAATCATGCTTTGCTAAAAAAACGAACTTGATCGTAACCTAAGTGCTTGTTAGGACTTTATTTTCTACATCTTCACAAGGATTACTGAAGAAAATAAAGATGCTTATACAATTTGTAAATGATCCTTGGTATAAAGCAATGGGTGCTTTATAAATGCAGAATAGACTAGGGATAGAATTAATGGCTAGTGAAACACAACTGGCATCTTACTCCAACTCTTCACTGTGTATGATGTTGCAATCATTCCAATTTCAAATGGCCCTGATTTCAGACACAAAAGATGATGTCAAGAGACAACTAAGTTGCAGGGAGGATGAAGTTTTAACAGCTAAAAAGCCTGCTGTGATGCAAATCAGTTTTCCAAGGGATGGTAAATATTTCTGAAGTTAACAATTGAATAGAAAATACACTGTCAATAAAAGGCAGATGAAATAAACACAGAAATCATATGCAGTCATAGGAGAATTGTTTTTGAGTGAAATGCTTTTCAAGGTCTTCACAAAGTTGTCAGCAGCTCTTTTAAAAATCAAGTCAATGCATTTGGAGCAATTGTTCAAGACAAGACTGGTTGGTAAAGGATTTTGAAACTCCATCCAGCTGTTAATTTTACATAGCTATTCACAAAGTATGCAAGTTTTACAATAAATAATGCTTCCAAAACACTGTAACATGATAGGTTTCTTATAAAGCATTATGATTCTCTGCATATTGAAATAATTGCCCCCTTAATTTTAGTGTTTCATTTATGGTGCATTTTTTTCAGTACATTGATTGACATGATCACATAATGTTCGCTGCCTATTACTAGTGAATAATAGAGTGTTTATTAATAAAAGTTACCAGTATTAAAATTTTGGCAGGACACTGAATTGAGAGTTCCTCTTTTAAAAAAAAAGGGAAAAAAAACACCCCTGGTTTTAAACAGAGAATTGAAATTGAATTATGGAAGTCTATCAGATAAACTCAAAAGAGAGCAATTTGGCATTCTAAAAAGTAGAGAAGAAAAACAGGGAAAGTAATACAGCTATATCTCTACCTTTTTGGAGCGTAATCTCTGGTAGAGATAGATCAAAATAAAGAAAACATGTATCCAAAAATAAGGTAATTTAAAAATTGTGGAGACTCAGAACAAGTTACTGATTACCAAGAATTGGAGATATTGTAGGGGTTTGTGAGGGGGAAAAGGTGAGTATAAAGGAGTATCCTGAGGGAGATCTTTGTTGTGATGGAATAGTTCTGTATCTTGACAACAGTGATGGTTGCATGTATCTATACTTCCAGTAAAATGACATATAATTATGTACACTTTGTTTCAGTGCTGTGGTTGATATGCTATAGTTACATAAGATGTAAACATTTGCAGAGTTCCCTGGTGGTGGCTCAGCAGGTGAAGAATCTGGTGTTGTCACTGCTGTGGCCAAGTGCTGTGGTGCAGGTTCAAGCCCTGTCCCATGACTTTCCCCATGTCATGGGCCACAACCAAAAAAAAAAAGGAAAAAAAAGTGGGTGAAGGAAACTTGAGGATACTCTGCACTTCTCACAATTTCCTATGAATTTATATTTATTTAAAAATAAAAAGTTAAGGAGTTACCTTCATGGCTTAGCAGTTAATGAACCCTACTGGGATCCATGAGGATTCAAGTTCGATCCCTGGCCTCGCTCAGTGGGTTAAGGATCCACCATTGCCATGAGCTGTGGTGTAGGTTGCAGAGGTGGCTTGGATCCTGCATTGCTGTGTCTGTGGTGTAGGCCGGCAGCTATAGCTTCAATTTGACCCCTAGCCTAATAACTGCCATATGCCACAGGGGTAACCCTAAAAAGCAAAAAAAATTAAAAAAATAAATTAAAAATTGAAAAAAATAAAAAATTAAAAAAATATGGTGGATTAATTGATGGACAGATCAGTGCATATTTAATAAAGAAAGTGTATTGAAATGTTAACACTGTAAAGTGGCCCTAAGTTTTAGTAAGTTCTATGAAGGGAAAAAAGACAGAGTATAGGAGAGGAATCCTAATTAAAACAAAGTATTCAACAAAGACTCTTTAGGTTTTTTTTTTTTTTGGAATACTTTAAACAAATGTTATTAATTTGTTGAAAATTTCAGATTAGCAGAAAACAATACATTTAAAAATCTGATTCCAGAGGTGGTAACATAAAAGTAATTTTGAATTGTGATAATATCTATATCAAATATTTAGGATAATTTTTATTTTATTTGGTTCTCTTACTGTGACTCCTAGTTTTCTTTCCTATTTATTTATTTATTTATTTATTTATTTTTCCATTATACCCAGCTGCGCAGAGTGGTGACAGGGTTACACATACACATATGGATTCATCACAAGTGGTTAGACATAGTTCCCAGTGCTATACAGTAGGATCTCCTTGCTTTTCGAGCTCAGAGGCAACAGTCTACAACTATCAACCCCAGACCCCCCTACCATCCCACTCCCTCCCCCACGCTTTTGGCAATCACATGTCTGTTCTCCAAGTCCTTGATTTTCTTTTCTGAATAAAGGTTCATTTGTGCAGTATATTAGATTCCAGATATTAGTGCTATCATGTGGTATCTGTCTTTCTCCTTCTGACTTACTTCACTCAGTAATGAAGATTCTTTTGAAGAAGTGACTTAAAGGTAAAAAGAAAACTAGTAATACAAGAGTCCAGCTCTTTTTAGATCATGGAACGAGCATGTTCCAGGGAGGAAATAATTGTTTCTAATGATGGTAAGAATACAAACATGGTTGGAACTTAGTGAATGAAGGATAGAATGGAAAGATAAGCTGGTGCCTGATGATATAGGGCAAACATTTCACGTAAAGGGCCAAATTATAAGTATTTCAGACTTAGTGAGGACATAGGGTCTCCGCAGTGAACCCCTCAATCAACCTATATAGTATGCAGTGGAAAGCAGTTCTGGACAATACATACATAAGTGAGCACAGCTGTGTTCCAATAAAATTTTATTTACAAAATAAGACAACAAGCCAGATTTGTCCAGGGGACTATATTTGATGACTTCTGATGTAGAGCTGTAAATGTAGGCATTTGAATTTTATTTGGGGCCAAAGAGAAGTAATTGAGTAGTTTTAAGCAGGAGAATTAAAGTTACCTTTGACACTTCATGAAAAATAGAAGGTAGACATGCAAAATGAAATAGTAATTCAGGCATTTTAGAAAGATGGTTAAAGGAAATTCATTTGAAAAAGTTTTAGGGTATTACTGTTTTTTTTTTAAATGTCCGTAAATTTCCTATGAATACTATGTGTACTCTAACACATGCATAGTATATTAATCCTGTGGATTAAGTAATATACAGGCATACATCAGAGATATTGTGTGTTTTGTTCTAGACCACCACAACTCAGTGCATTTCACAATAAAATGAGTTACACAAAATTTTTAGTTCCCCAGTGCATATAACAGTTTAAACTGCACTATTGCCTATTAAGTGTAAAATAGCATTGTGTATAAAAAATATATATATCTTAATTACAAGTACTTTATTGCTCCTTTTAATGGCTGAGTAACATTCCATTGTGGAAACTAAAAGACACAATGAACCTTCTTACAGAACAGACAATGACTCACAGACTTTGGAAAACCTTGGTTTTTCAAATAAGACAATCTGGGGGGGTGGGGGGATGCACTGGGGGTTTGGGATACAAAATCTGTAAAATTGACTTGTGATGA
>PVHT020000521.1:5590476-5698048 GCA_004024745.2 Catagonus wagneri
TTATGCACACCTATAATTGAAATAAAATCCATTAAGAGAAAAAAAAAAAAAAACAAGTACTTTATTGCTAAAAAATGCTACCCATCATCTGAGCCTTCAGCAGGTCATAATACTTTGGCTGGTAGAGAGTTTGAAATATGAAAGAATTACCAAAATGTGACACAGGGACAAAATTAAGCAAATGCTGTTGGAGAAAATGGTACCATTAGACCTGTTTAAGTGAAGGTTGCCACAGACCTTCAATTTGTAAAAGAAATAAATAAAAAAACAGCAACAAAAACCAGTATCTGCAAAGTACAATAAAAAGAGGTCTGCCTGTAGTGATGGATGGTGTCTGAAATAAAGTCACCTGTATTCAGAACCTGGTAGTCAGGTACCATCTGTGTTACTACATCATTCATTGCTCTCTCTGTACTGATTTTACTGTTGAAAAAAATCAAGAAAAGTGTCTTGTCTTTTAGAAGTTATAACACATTTTCCAGTAAGATAACCCTAGAAAACAGGATTTCTGTCAGACACTTGTGTAATTTACGTGTTTTTCTTGCTGTTTAGCTAAATGTTGGCTTTTGGCTCTCCATGACTATGCTTTTTAATTACTTCACTATTTGTGTGTACTTTGAACTCTGATATTTTCCTCTTTCATATTTTCTATAATTTTTTTAGGTCAGTGATTGCTTTTATATTCTGAAAAACTCTGTGGGACTATACTCTGTGAATTTCTATGAAAATAATTTTAACATAGAACCTACAATTTAAAGAATGATTAATTCATTTATTTTAGGATCACCTGGAAATATATATATACTATTAGAATATAATATAGAAAAATTCGTACTATGTTCATTGCTAGAACCCCACATGCGTGAATAAACCATTCTTTCATTATATTAGGTGCAGTAGACTGGCTTTAGATCTGTCTAGCTTCTTTAAGATTTGCCTTATTTACTACAGATTTTTCAAAGTTAAAATCTATATCTCCCAGCCACTCTTTCAGCTAGGATCTGAATATGATCAGTTTCTTTCAAACAATGCACTGCTCCAACAAATTTTATTTGTAACTGAGTACAGTGGGTATATCCATTTATTTGGCTCACATGATTTGACTCTGGAGCCAATAGCATCATTAGCAACTTTGGAATTCTTAGGTCATAGCTTAGGTAGCCTATTTCTAGAGCCAAGGGTCGAAGCTGAAATATTTGATTATCCAGCTTCCTCATGGTGGTAAAAGTATCTACTCTCCTTGGGGACCACTTTAGCCACAGTTTTGTGGGCATTATTTCCATACACTCAGGTAATAGCCTGCTGTTCTGTTCCTTCCAGTGACTTTGTAAATACTCATTTACCTGGATTTTAAGTGCTTTTCTGAAGAGTTGCAGTATCCATGCAGTACTATAGAATTCAAAACTGATAGAGTATTTAATACGGTTGTGATTGTGGGTAAAGATGGGGATTTGGAATTTGTTATCTGGCCTAGTTGTGTGAAAGCCTTAGAAGCTGGAATACTCATAGTCTGATACAAACTCTAGACAAAATATATTTAAACTAGGACACGTGGTTAGTTCTTGAAATTATGCCTACAGAGGACCAAGTGTTAGAGGCAAAAACAATGTGATGGACCAAAGGATTGACACGGACAACATGGTCATAGCCTACTTTTAATTGTATTACCAAGCATAAATAAAGTGACATATTCATAACTTTAAATTATTGGTTTCAGAGAATATTAGAAAATTCAGCTTTTCTAAGACAACTGTATATAACTGACTGTATCTTGTATTCCCAGAATGAATACAGTCAAAAAGTAGACACAAAGTCTTCTTCTACTAGTTAACTGAGAAAATGTAGACTGAATTCAAGTCACCAAATTTCTTATGGTAAAATAAAGGGTGGCACTTAGAGAGCCACCTCAGGAATTAGAATGACAGCGACTGAGAGAATTCGGATAACTAAACATGTACTGAATCCAAAACTGGGCTAAGGTTTCTGTGCCAGCAAACCTGTCCGGCCCTCCTCTGTTCCTGAAGATGGCCCACTGTGCATGAATAGATATTTGTATGTAATGCTGATTTTGCTTGAGTGGTATCTTATGACAAGATACCAATTCTGCTGTGCCACACTCCTACCATTCCATTTGCCCTGGATCTATACCTATGGTTGATTTTCTGCATGTCAAATAGTCTAATTACCAAGTCAGACTTTGGAAGAGGAGATATATTCACCAAAAGAATAGCAAAAATCTGCTCATTTATGTCAGAACAAAACAAGTGAATATGTGTAGAAGGAAACTGCCAGATAAGGAAGAATATACTTGTAGATTGACCTGAATTTGCTGCTATAGATCCAGTATGCTAACTCATATGAAAACCAATTATCAAAGGTGGTTTGTGATGAATGAAACTGACATGCCTAAAATTGCATGGTGTAATATAGACAGAATTATGGGAATAACTTTGAGCAGATTTACCATGTATATTCATTTCACTGCCCCGCCCCAATTACTATGTGCCATTAAAGGACCTAGAGGACATTCATTTCACCAAGAATTGAATGGGTGGCACTGATATTCCTGAAAAGTTCTTGACCTTTTTAGGCTAACAATGAAAGTAGGAAATGTATGTGTATTAATGGAGATTTCTGAATTCAGTGAAAAGGATGGCATTTGAAAGTGAGAAAGCTAAATAGCAAGACAAATGTTAGAGGCCAGGTGGGCAGTGTTGCTTAACAAGTAGCAGGGGCAATGTAGTAACAGAATTTCTTGACTCAGGTTATCTTTAGTAATGGTTAATGACCTTGAAGAAATGAAGAGAGGCATCTACTTAAACTACAACTTGGTCGGTGTAAATGAAGTACTAAAAATCTGGTGACCGGATACCTGATTTAAATCACAATGTCAAACAATACCCAAGTCCCAGTTCTCAAATCAAACTGATTTTATAGAGACAGAGCTCTTTACATTAAGGAGATATTAGTTCTCCATGAGAAAGGACCGCCGTGTAAATTTGGAGCCCTTTACCAGTTCAACTATGCACTGAGTAAAGCACCAGTACCGTTCAGTGATTATTGGGTACCCTCTCTGGACTGATATTGACTTGGAGATCACAGCATTACTACAGGCTAGCAGTCAGAATGAGGATCTGTAGGAAAAAAGTGAACAAAATAAATGAGCGTCTATCTTAAGTTTGACTTTTGACTATTTGTTTGGCAGTGTGTCCACTGAGTCCTATGATTTTTACTCCAGTTCTGGTATGGTATTAGTAAATATTCTCAGCAAGTGTCATATTCCTTACATTTGTTCCCACCCATGAAGTAGGGACTATCATGATAGTAATAATGAACTTGCAGTCCTGCAGTACAACTTTTTTATCAAAGTATCATGTTCCCAGGAGAATCCCCAAATCAGTGTCACCAACTGATCCTCCAAAGACCCAGTTGTGCAAGCTCTATCATATCTCCCTTTAGTCAGGCTACTTGTCCCACACAGAATACAAATGGATCTTAGACAATTAAAGTGTATTATGCTACATTTAACAAGGTATAACCACAAATAAACCAATTGTTTCAGATTTAATTTTATTGTTAGAGCAAATGAAGAGAGCTTCTGGCACTAAGAATCTAGCTATTGATCAGATAAATATATTTTGTTTTTCTAATCTAATAAGCATAGAGTCACAGAGTTTGCTTCCTTCTGGTAAAGACTGCAGTATATCTTCATCATAGTGCTTATATCCATCTTGTCCATGGTTTACTTCTGAGAGACCTTGATCATCTTGCTATGAGGGGCATCATTTCAATCTACTATGTGATATCATGCTGATATGACCTGGTGAACAATAAGTTGCAACATGCCCTTCATGACTCAGTGAGACATTTTTGTGCTATGGGGTGGGAGATAAGCCCCATGAGAGATTTCTGGGATCTAGTAGGCTAGGTCATATTGGAATTCCTGCTACAAAGAGAAAAACAAAAAAAAGTTGCTGAACCTCACATGCCCAACTTCTAAGAAAGGAGTATAGCACTTGTTGGATTTTAGAGGCATTTTGTCAGCTCTCTAGATGTCATCGTTGAGTAGAAGATAGAATAAGGAAGGTTATCTAGCTGAACTAGGCTGAAGTTCATGTTTGTCTGCCATTTTATCCCTTAGGATAAACTGGTGTTACATGAAGTGTTTATAGCATATTAGAATGCTATACTGTGCCTGTAGCAAAACTTTGATAAGAGAACACAGTTTCAAACCCCTAAAACTTGTAGTAAACTATGTCTTCTTTGTAAAATAGCTGTTCTTATTTTCAGAAACAGTTCCTGTTTATTGCGCAGTCCTGGTAGGGATGTAACACTTGGCCATAAGGTGCTAAATAATCATATGACCTGAGCTATCCATCATGAATGAGTATAATGTTTCACCAGGCCATAAAGTTATGCAAGTGTACCAGAAATACATCACCAAGTGAAATGGTTCTTAAGTAAAGTGACTAGACATCTCGATTTGCCCAGGATACTCTCAGTTTATGCTTAGTGGCCAAACATTCATCCAGTTTGCTGTTGTAGCATTTAAAGCGATCCTAGTTTGTGTGAGATATTACAGAGCTATCTATCCCGAAGCTCCAATAAGTTATATGAGAAAGTGAATCATTTTCTAGTATACCTCTTCTTATTCCACTGCTTCCTTTGCCTCAATTTATATCCCTGAGTTTATGGGGCCAGTTAACCAAGAAATATAAAAATTGAGACTTGTTTATAGATAGTTTTGAACACTCTATAAGCAAATATAAGTAGAGTATTGCAACATTTCAGGCCAACTGAAACATCTTTCTCTTGTATACTAATATCTAAATCAATGGCTCTCAGTGGTGTGGCTTTGGAAAGCCAAAAACAAGAATGGTTAGAACCATTCTTCTTTTCACCCCTTCATCAGTCTTTGGAGGCTGCTCTGCTTTTGGAGTTCATCAGTGGACTCCTTTGCTCTTGCCTTTGTGTTGTGTTTGGCAATGGGGAGTCCAAGTAGGAAATCTGAAGGTGAGAATGAGGTCAAGGGTACTTTCAAGTTCCTTTCCTTTAAGTTTTCCATGGGCTGGTTTCTTCCTTTGGGGAAAGTTCCTCCTTCCTTTGGTTTCTAGTAATAGTTCCCTCTCTTTGCCCCTTATAGGCTAATAGTGGGAGGCTGACTCTTGGTACGATCCCTGTGTCATTCCTTGTGGTCCCCATAGACCCTGACCACACAGTTGACAACAGATTATTTAAAAACTCTCCCAGTGATGCAGTTTGAGTATCTTTTTCCTGCTAGTGCAGGAAAAAGAAAACCAGAAGACTAGTTCCAGAGGTCCTAAAATTGGCCATGGAAGGGAGACATGCATATTGACAAAGTCAACCAAACTTGGGCATGGGAGGCAAAAAAAGGGAGGAGAGGAGGATGTGAGAATAATCTATCCCAATAGTAAATTTAAAGTGAACTGCTTAAAAAAAGAGTCTTGCCTTCCCACCAGGCTGAAACTCAGGAGATGAGCCTATAGGTCAGATTAAAGTATCATCAGGTATGAAGTGAAGTAGGCTAATCACCATCTCAATTTACGTATAGAACTTTCTACTTTATATATTAATTATATAAAGAATATATACTTTGAAATGAAACCAGACATGTAACCAACAGTTACAGGGCCCCAAATTCCTTTTGTCTTCCTCAAAGCAATAAATCACTTGGCAGTTCATCAATTATACTTGACTATTTGCTCAAAAGGGATAGATTTTTTTTTTTCTGATCATGACATTTTTTTAGAGGTTACTTTTAACCTCTTCCATTCTTCTTGTGCATATGCTTTTAGGTCTCTTAGCAATATGAAAAGGGAACAATTTTATGATTTTGCAGTAGTCTTTTATTGAAGTATAGTTGATTTATAATGTTGTGTTACTTTCAGGTGTACAGAACTGTAATTCAGTTATATATATAGATTTTTTTCCAGATATTGAGTTTACTTCCCTCAACTATACAGTAGATACTTACAATAGTCTTTTATTTAGTAATTTAGGTTAGTAATTCCTCAACAATAACTTTCATTAATTTCCATCTCCTTTTATCACTTCTGCTGACCTATTCTTTTTTTCTTTTTTTTGGCTTTTTAGGCCTGCACCCATAGCATATGGAAGTTCCCAGGTAAGGGGCCGAATTGGACCTGCAGCTGTTGCCCTTTGCCACAGCCACAGCAATGCCAGATCCAAGCTGTGTCTGCGACCTACACCACAGCTCGGCACCCCTGTATCCTTAACCTACTGAGCGAGGCCAGGGATTGAACCTCCGTCCTCATGGGTACTAGTCAGATTCGTTTCTGCGAAGCCATGATGGGAACTCCCCAAGCAAAAAGGTTTATACCTAACTTGTGTAATTCATCAGGTTCCCTTCCCTTCATACTAAGAAGCATGTGATCATGTACTGAATAAGAGAATGCTTTCCTTTGTCTCAGTCCCTGAGTAAATATAAGGAACTGACTCAGGTAGCACCTGTAACAGAATGAGAAATAAAATTAAGCCTCATTGGTTCAGACCATGATAATAATTGTCCACATTGTCATTGTATCCATTTTATTCAACAATCTGAAGAGGAAAACAATCCAAAGCACTGGTCTTCCTCAGTACAACAAAGGCCCTGGTACCATAATCTTCTCATGTTATACTTATGTTAGAGTCCTTTCACTTTCTATCACCCAGTGTTCAGTCTCTTAATGAGTCCTTTTAGGCCCTCTTAAGCAGTAACTCTCATGTTAGAATCAATAAAATGTAAAACCAAAGAAGGAAGAAGATTTTTCTCTCTTCATAGCTATGTCTTCAAACTCTAGTACTCTATACTGGCACATAGCAGGCATGCAATTTTTATTATATAGCTTCACAAGACAGAAATTATTTATTAAACAGTTATAGCAATACCGGTCTCTACCTCGCAAGCAGTCACTACACCTCTTACCATGCCAGGTAGTAGTAAATACTAAATAAATTGTTGATGAACAGAAGAATGAAGGAAACTGCTTCCCTTTCTATAGTATCTGTCTCCTTTATTTCCTATATTTATTTGATCATTTATTATTCATTTATTCATTCAATACATATTAATTGAATGATTTCTATTCCCAGAATCTGTTCTCATTATCAGCAATGAAAAGATAGTTACTCTTCATAAAAGGAAAAAGTCGCCACTTATAACCTGCAGGTAATATATATGTATATATATATATATAAAGAGAGAGAGAGAGAGAGAGAGAGGGAATTTTAGACAATGATAGGGGATATCAAAAAATCAGAGTAAGTTAAAATGATTCCTCGTAGAAAACCTGAGAAAGTTACATTTGAGATGGAACTCAAGTCATTTATTAATGTAATTTCTTTCTTCTCCTTAAAAAGTTTTGATCCTTCTCTATTGCCTCTTGAAGGAAAAATAATCTAAATATGATATTTAAAACTACTACCATTTGTATTACTTTTCTAGAATTAACCCTGGCAATTCCTTTCAGCATTTCATGCTCAAATCTGGTGGTTCTTAACACTTGCTGCCTATCAGAATAATCTGAGAAAGTTTTTGTTTATCTGTCTTATAATAAATCATATTTAATGGTATGTTTCATTTTTGTAATTAAACTTTTTATTTCAAGATAATTGTAGGTTTATTTGAAGCTGGAAAATACAGAGAGATCTCATTAACCATTTAATAGTTTTCCCATGATTAACATTTTGCAAAATTAAAGTACAATATCACAACTAAGGAATTAATGCTAATACAATCCATCCATCTTATTTAGTTTCTCTGGTTTTATATGTACCCATTTGTGTGTGTATGTGTGTGTGTGTGTGTGTGTGTGTGTATTTAGTTCTGTGTAATTTTATCACACATGTGGGTTTATGTATCTATCACCAGCATTTACATACAAAACAGTTCCAACACCACAAGGGTCCCTCAGATTGCCTATTCATAACTGCTTTTTTGTAATGACATGTCCCACATCTAATTCCTAATTCCTGGGGACTACTACTCTACTCTCCATTTCTATAATTTTGTCATTTCAATAGTGTTCTATAAGTGGCATCATAATAGCATGTAATCTTTTAGTAATTTTTTTTATACACCAAAATTCTTTTGAGAAAATTGAAGTTATTGGGTATATCACTAGCTTGTTCCTTTTTATTATTGAGTAATATTCCATGTTATGGATGTCCTGCAGTTTATTTAACTGTTCACCCACTGGAGGACATATGGGCTATTTTCAGTTTAGGGCTATTATGATTAAAACTCCTATAAACATTTGTGTACATGTTTTGCATGTGTGTGTGAACATTAGCTTTTATTTCTCTGGGATAAATACCCCAAAGTGCAGTTTCTGGATCATTGGTGATTGCATGTAATAAACATCCAGAACTTCCCAGAGCAGCTGTACCATTTTACATTCCCAGCAGCAATTTGTGAGTGATCCAGTTTTTCTACATCCTCTTGAGCTTTTGCTGTTCTCACTATTTTTTATTTTAGCTATTCTGATGGATGTGTAGCAATATAGCCTTGTGGTTTTAATTTGTGTGTTGATAATAGTTAATTATGTTAAATATTTTTCATGTGCTTGTTTGCCATCTGCATATCTTCTTCATTAAAATATCATCTCCTGGCTTTTGCTCATGTTCCCAATGGATTATTTGTTTATTTCCTGTTGCATTCTGAATATACTAGTCTTTATTAGATAGCTGGCTTACAAGTATTTTTTTCAGTCTGTATTTTCATCATCTTCACATGGTTATTCAAATAAAAATTTTTAATTTCAGATGAGATTTAATTTATCAGTTTTTCCTGATATGGATTGTGTTCTTGGTGTCAAGTTTAGAACTCTTTGCCTGACTCTGGGTCCTGAAATATTTTTCTTAATTTTTCCTAAAAGTTTTATTGTTTTACACCTAAGAGTGTAATGTATTTTCAGTTAATTTTTTGTAAGATTGAAGGTTAGGTCAAGTTTCATTTTTTTCTTATGGATTATTCACTTGCTTCAGCAATATGTGTTGAAAAGTTTTTCTTCCTCCACTGAATTTATCTTGACCTATGTCAAAATTAGTTCGATATATTTTTGAGAGTGGAAGCTTTAAAATATATCAGAGCTTAAGGCATCACCTACACCTACTTTGAATCAAAATATGTGGGCATGACCTTTGCATATATACTTTTCAAATCTCTTCATTGTGATGCTAACATGTAATCAGATTTGGGATTACAGCTACTCACTCAGTAAATCCAGCTACTCACTTTCTCTAGAACAGAAGCATTAATTTCCTGTTTCTCTACATTTGTTCATTTGTTTTCTAGTATTACCAGATAAAATAAAGGAGGCTGAATTAAATATGAACCACAGATAACCAAAAAGTAATTTTCACTTTTTCTGTAATTTCCATTTTCTGCATTTTTTAGTGGTCAGACTACTACCAATCCTTCAAGTCTTAGTCCAAATAACTGAATGACCTTTCCTTTTATCTAGAGAGTCAGAGATTTTTCTCTCATTCATACTTGGATGATGTATTGTTTCTCTCTCACTGTGATGGTTTGTTTTATGTATAAAATTGACTGGGCTCATAAATGCCAAGATAGGTGGTAAAATGTTATTTCTACATGTATCTGTGAGGAGGTTTCCAGAAGGGATTAGCATTTGAATTGGTAGACTGTGTTAAAAACATCACCTTTATTAATGTGTGTAAATATCTGCAAAAGGTCCATAGTAGTCAATAAGAATGATAAAGGAAAGCTGAAAAGAATTTTGAAGGGAAAGTTGAAGAAGGCATGAATACATTAAGGATGGTATGTGAGGGTCCTGGCCCCCAGCATGCAGGCCCTGGTCTTCCCTGAGTCAAGTTGCTTAGGAATACAACCTAGAGCAGGAAATAAAGTCCATCAAAGGCTGTTATGTACTGTGAATCAGCATCCAATATATAGCACTCTTCTCCAACAGGCCAGATTCACTGGTCCAGGAGGCAAGCGTGGAAACAAGAGTGGCTCCACTCACTATTACTGCTAGTGATCCACTAGACAATTTTTGCTCGCTCTTGTGTCAGCTGGTCTAGAAGACTTAGTGTCAGAGAAAGGAGGGATTCTACTAGGGGACATAGCAGTGGTTCTTTGAAAGAAAAGTTAAGGTTGCCACTTGGCTACTTCAGGCTTGCTGTGCCTCTGAATCAGTTGACCAAGTAGAGAAGTGCACTTTCTCCCATACAAATGGGCATCGTTCAGTTCACTGAAGGCCTAAAAAGAACGCGAAGGTGGCGAAAGGGTCAATTCTCTCTTTCTGCTTGAAGTGAAGCGTTCATCTTCTGCCCTCCGATATCAGACATCAGTGCTTCTGGTCCTAGGGCCTTTGGACTCAGACTGGGATTTGAATTATCAGCTTGATTCTTGCTTCTTTGGACTAAGACTGTATTACATCACTTATTTTCCTAGTCTTCTGCTTGCAGATAGCAGATTGTGGGAATTCCACAGTCACATGGACTAATTCCTATAATAATTCTTCTGTTATCTGTACCTGTATCCTCTCTCTATATATATATTGTCTGTATCTTTCTACTTTGGTTCTGTTTCTTGGGGGAACCCTGACTATTACACTCTCTGAAAGCATTTATCCACTTCCACCCTAGAGTGGTTATATCTGGTTTGCTTCATGTCTTATTCCATTGAATTTAAGTTACCATGATGCCAGGAATCTTCCATAACATGTAGTACTAAGAAACCTCAAACTGGGTTTTGTCTGATGGAAATCACTACTGCCACTCAGTACCATCATGGTTTTTCTGTGATCCTGGTAAGTCCCTCAGACTTGGACATACTGGGATGTTTGTTTGCCTTACTTCATAGTTGTTAGACGCTTAAAAAAAGCTTAGGAAATGTGTGTCAGGTATACTGCTTTAAACACATTTGAACAAACAACTAGGAATGTAGCACCAGGTTTAAACATATAGATTAATACATTGTACTCATCCTACTCCAGCACAACAATCCAAATAATTACCCTAAACATGCCAGGAGGCTACCTGCAGAATATTACCTTTGACTAGAACATATGATGATTTAACCATATACACCCAATACGCCTCTTTTCCCCCAAAGCATTTCTTGTAGAATCTAACTTTATTACAGACACCCTTAATTTTTATTAACATGGTCCTTAACAAGATGCTGAAATATAAGCTGGATAAAAAGTGCACTCGATAGAATTTTTGTTATTTTCCAATTAAAAATAAGTTCCCCTAAGATCATTTTGTCAATTACTTCTTATGAGAAATATGACACTAAAGATTGCAGTTTTCTTAAATTTTAATTTGTGTATCAAAGTTTTTTTCTGCTTATAAAAATAAACTCATTACTCTGTTTTGGTCCATTGAATTATCCATATAACTTACTTTCAAATATTGTACAATCTTATGTTCAATTTTGAGCTAGTACTGCTTTAGCTCTCACAGCAAATATCACCAAAATATGCATTAATAAATGGTACTGGGGATTCCATTCATATGTCACAAGCCATTTGTTATTCACTTTCCTGGTTTTATCACTTTTTAATGATTTGTCACATGTTCAAAAAGACCATGCAATTAATCTTATGTGGGTTCACTAAATTAGCCTGTAAATAATGTAACAAATCATTAAATTGAAAAGCAAACTCAAAGCATTTAAAAATAAATCTATCATATTGCATTTAAAAACCCTAAAGTGTGAATGGCAGCAAAGTACAGCAAGAATGGAAGTAATTTCTCTTTTTAGAAAGGGAAAAATAATGAGCAGGAAATATGTAGACTCCCTGAGATTGAGCAGGGAAAATTTTTGTTGCTGTTTAAAGGTCGAGCCTTAACTTTGGCTTATGGAGTAAGACATGTTGATAGTTTCATGGGGTAAGCAAGGGCTCAGTGATCTATCTCAGTCTTAGACCGTACTTCATCTAACTTAATCTCCTAGTCCCTAGTTTTGATAGGCAGTTTTCATTTGTATTTTGTTTGGGTGGTGATCCATGTATGTACTTACATTCTACTCCATCAATGTACTTATTCCCAAAACATCTGAATTTCTTTGTGGAAAATATTGGCTGAAAATAAATATTTACATTGTCAGTAGTCTTTGGTGAAAAACCCAGGGCAGGGTTTTTCAAACTGAGACTAGTGATATTCTGGGTCAGATAATTCTTTATTGTGGAGGGCTGTGCTGTGCACCATAGGATGTTTAGCGGGATCTCTAGCCTTTATGCACTGGATTCGAGTAGCATTTTACAGTAATTATAACCAAAAAAATCTCCATCATTGCCATGTTTTTGAATGAGGGAAGGGAGTGGCAAAATCATACCTGGTTCAGCACCACTGGGTAATATCACTTGTTATATTATTGAAAAATCAGTTGACCCTTAAGCAATGTGGGAGCTGGGGCACTGACCCTCTCTGTGTTGAAAATCTACAGACAACTTTACATGTATTTCCAGTATTTGTACTTTACTCCCTTCTGAATTGTAATTCTGCATCTCTGTATGTACTACATTAGTACTGTAGTACATACAGTACATATGATTAGTGGAAAAAACCTGCATTACGTGGACCCTTGCAGTTCAAACTTCTGTTGTTCAAGGGTCTGCACTATGTGCTACAATCAGTTTGATTTACTTTCCATTATATCTAAAAATATTACAGAATTACCTGTGAGAAGCTGATATAAATAAAACTATATCATCTTTTCAAATTACTTAAATATATTAGCAATAGTCCTCATACAGTTTTGATTATTGATCTAGTACCTAGTGTATTTTTTTTTTTATTATTCCCAGCTGGTAAAATAAGGTACTCACATATGATAGGATACAAGAGTTATTATTTAGTGTTTACCCTAACTAGGATAGCCTGCCTAGCACAAATATATTTCATACAGTTAAAGGCAAAAAAAATGTGTGGATTTCCTACAAATCCCTAGATTCATTTGAACTCTATCGTGAAGTGATAATCTGCAAGTTCATCAAGATACTTTATGTATTCTAAATTATTTTCAACATATATATATATTAAGAATTCCACTTTTCATGTTTGCAACACATTATAAACTTTTAAGAGAAAGTTTATTTTTCCATCCAGTTGCTTTGCACCATCTGTTTCAAAACCATAAATATTACCACTCAAAATTTGCAATGGCCTGCCTTATTAGGGAACATTGTACTGATTTTTAAAACATTACGAGCATATGGAACTGAAGGAAAAGATCATGGTTTCACCCACACCTCCCACTAAATGATTAATGTTATATTTATTCATATTTAAAGTACTACCTGTATTTATGGTGGAAAAGATAGTAGAAATCAAATGTTAGTTGTTTGATGTAATAGCTGCATTATCTCTTGGATGACAAGATGGCCCTGAAGAAGACTTACAAATTGGGTAAATATTTTACAATGCTCTACAACAATTTCACTTTAGCCTTATTCTGAACTCAATAAACAAGACATCTATAATCTCTGCATTACCTCTGAATATAAATTAAGTGAGAAAAAAAATTCTTTACATAAGAAGTAACCACAGGTATGGGAAGAACATATTTGATCTCTCTCTCTTTTTTTTTTTTTTTTTGGTAAGATAGTGAAGGACTCCAGCAATACTGAATTTACAGTGACGTTTTTGTAATTTCCATGATGTTTATATCTTGATTCACATAATTAGACCAATGGTTTTTAATCTTACAGAAGTTACCTTCATGCATTCATATTTAAAACCATGGCTTTAAATCAGATTCAAATAATTATAAAAAAGAATTGGTTAACTACCCTATAGGTTATTAAAATAAACATGCCTAAATCAAACATTGACACTAATTGACACAATTTTATTGACTGAAAAAGCACTAAGATTTACAGTGCTTTGAAGGGTATTGCTAATTATCTGTCATATCAAAGCAACTGGGTAGCATTTACATATGCAAAACTGATGGGAAAATAAACAGGTCCACAATTAACCTGTGAATTTTCTCAAGGAGAATAAAAATACACATACACATGCATATACATATGTATACACATATATAAATATATAATGTGTATATACAATGTGTATATATCTAAACTTTACTATATAGTTTTATATATATGTATATATGTAAACATACACACACATACAGACAAATGAATACATCTGTTCTATATCTACATCTATAGCATCTATATTAATGTACGGGAGGGGGAGATTGGCCAAAATTGTAGAGATTCTGGTATTACCCTTCATTTATCAGGAGCTTTCTTTAGTTTTAGAGAATAAAATTCCCTTGATCATTATAACTTGAAGAAGCACTGTATAATATATATTTCTATGTATTCCTACCTATCTGCCTATCTACTTAAGTAAGTATAGCCATATATTCTTTCCTTTTCCTTCTAAATGATAATTTTTAGCATCCTAGAGAACTGATATTTTGAAGAACAGTCTTGGGGGAAGTGATTACTTTCACTCCCATTAGATTAGAATATCATATTTTTCAGCTAGTCTGTGTGGATTAAGATAGTCTTGAATTTGGAATGAAAATAGCTGGGCTTTAATTCTTTATTTTCAGCGTGATTGGCTTTCTGAGACTCATGATTTTTGTGAAGATGTCCAAAAAATAAGATACAATTTGTGATAACTCTTTACAGTCTTTAATGTGCTTTACTGGTGTTCATTCTTTTGATTAACTATTATCACGCTCAAACTAAGAGCCTCTAAAATGTTACCTATATCACTCAGATTTCTTAAACTGTATAATGACACACTCCTTAATTCCCTTCTATTAGTGCTTTGGCCTCCCTCTAGCAAAATAGCAAGAAACGGTTAAATGTCCCAATGCCTAAGCAGTTGAGCACTTCTACAAACAACAGTCAGAATAGGGAAAAAAGAAAATTAACGGTTTTCTGCTAATGACTCATATTAGGCCTCTTTGGTGGTCTAAAGCAATGGATTACATCTTTTTATCATTTCTTCCATCTGCCTGTCACAGGACTACTAGGGTGATTGCTAGTTTTGTTGTTAAAAATGTCACCCCCATTTTTTCACAATCTTTAAAAGTAAACACAGGAAAAGTGGTGTATACCTGTCATTTAGATCAAATAAAACAAAGGTCGATGGAAATACATTTCTCGTTTGAAGAGGCTCCCCTGCTGATTTTGTTTATCAGAAAATGGCAAGTTTTTGTTCCTAATGGACTGAAATTTAAATAAAATCTGACCCTGGAAATAAAAGCAGCCATTATAACGAAATAAAATTATATACTTTGGAGGAGAAATTGAATTAGAATGCTGACTTTCTTTGGTTAAATTCTTTTACATAAGGAAATGAGCAAGAGAGAAAAAACTGTAGGATAAAGTGGGCTTTTTAAAAATCAATAATTGCTTCTAATTTACTTTTAAAAACTTTGTTCCAAACTTCATAGAGTATCATGAATTATACTGAAATTTGTATATTTCCTTTACACAAGAGTTTAACTAAAGCCAAGAAGGCAAGCTGATTTGCATTTTGGTAGTTCTTATTAGCAAACAGAATTCTCAAAAGAACTGAGATTTTGATTTCTTAAGTCTATTCTTTAAAAACTGGAGTCATTAAAAGATCAAACAGCATTTTCAAAATTGTACTTGAAATTTGAAGAAAATAGTATAGCTCTTATAGGATTACATTTGATTTCCACTGAAATTCAACTGAGAGGACAAAAAAACAAAAAATAGGATCTGACATTCATATAATTTCAGTAGGAGTTTTCCTTAAAAGTTGATGGTGAGCCTCTCAGAATCACTGTCTCCTCTTAGTCATCTTGTTTTGACAAAATTTGTTTTTATTTTAATCATGTTCAGAATACCTGTGACTTGACCAAATTTAATGAAGTGGGACATTTTTTATATTAAAACATTTTAAATTTAATTCATTTTGAAAAAAAAAATCAAAACCTGTAGTTGTTCTTTGAATATGTATGTCTGTCCCTTAGAAAATAAATGTATAATAGCTGTCATGGAGAAAATAGAATAAAAAAGTCAGGGAGTTTTGCAGTTATTGGAGAGCTTAAAAGAATGTCTAGTCCAGGAGTTCCCGTCATGGCTCAGTAGTTAACAAATCTGACTAGGAACCGTGAGGTTGCGGGTTCGATCCCTGGCCTTGCTCAGTGGGTCAACGATCTGGCGTTGCTGTGAGCTGTGGTGCAGGTTGCAGATGCAGCTTGGATCTGGCATTACTGTGGCTCTGGTGTAGACAGGTGGCTACAGCTCCTGTTAGACCCCTAGCCTGGGAACCTCCATATGCCACGAGTGTAGCCCTAGAAAAGGCAAAAAGAAAAAGAATGTCTAGTCCAAAGCTTCCCATTTAGGGGTAAATAGTCAATATTTGGCCACAATAAGTGATTGATCTAGTGCTACCTTTTTAATTTTAGCCAGGTCACAGTAGAGGCACGTAAAGAGAAAAAATAGTCTTTCAGGTAGGACAGGTCTGAGAACCAAGCTCAACTCCCCTATTTTTTAGCTTTGCCAGTTTTGACACAGCACTCACCTCCTCAGGGTTTCAGCCTTCTCCTAAAGTACAGCGTCCCCCTTTTCTGTAAGGGATAACTTCCAAAACACCAGCAGATGCCTAAAACTTCGGATAGTACCTAACCCTCTATACTATGTGTTTTCCTGTATCTTCATGGCTAAGATAAAGTTTAATTCATAAAATAGGTACAAGAACAGTTTAATAATAATAACTATTAATAAAATAGAACTATTATAGCAATATACTGTAATAAAATTTATGTGAATATGATCTCTCACCCTCAAAATATCTCATACAAATTAAATGCCTTTTCAATCTTAACAAGTACTCATCATATACCGTGGCCATAACGCTGGTATTTTGAGGATGCAATAGCAAAACTAGCAGAATTTCTCCCCTTTACAATTTCACAGATTTGTTCTTACCTTAAGTCTTAGGCACCTTAGCATAAAATTTCTTCTTCTTTTTTTTTCTATCGAGTCAAGAACTTTTGCCTTTTTCACTTAGAAGAAGCACTTTAGGGCTTCTCTTCAGCATATCTGAGTTGCCAGTATCACTACTCTTATGCTTTGGGGCTAGTATTAAGTAAAATAAGGGTCACTTGAACACAAGCACTGGGATACCACAAGAGTCAGTCCAACAACTGACAAGGCGGCTAAGTGGCTAATGCTCAGGAAACGCTGATCTAATGGATAGTGCAGTTCCAGGGCTGAAAGGATTGGGCTGGGGTGAGACTTCATCGCACTACTCAGAATACCATAAAATCTTAAATTTATCAGTAGCTCATTTCCGGAGTTTTCCATTTAATATTTTTAGACCACAGTTGACCCTAGGTGCCTGAAACTGCTGCAAGTAAAATCATGGATAAAGGGGACTGCTGTATTTTCCCATAAGTTTGTGTTGAGGCTTCAACGAGATAATATTTTGAAAATACCTGGAATATAATAGATATTCAACAGAGTCATTGAAGAAATATTCATTGAGTAAGTCAAATTCAACCCCTAGGTGATGAGGGGGTTGAATTGAAGAAAAAGTAACTGATTCCTATGGAACTTACCTTCTTATGATTTGGATGATCCAAGGCAAACCAGTAAAAAGCAAAAGATGATTTGAGAACCAGAGAAATAATAGGAAGGCCATGGAACTAGATATAGTGGTAGTAAGAATATAGGAACAAGAAGTCTACATTACATATGGTGGCCAGGAAGATATCTCTCAGTAGAGGTTCATCCATAGTATGTAAATAGCAAAAATATATTAATTGAATTTGACTTGAGCATGGATCAGAATGAGGCACCACGGTAGCCGTTTGTATTTTCATAGATGTTAGTCCTGTACATTCCCAAAATAGTGTAGTCAATCATTCCATCCTGCCCTTATACAAGCGTACTAAAGAAAGTGTGTAAAGTGTGCATTCAGTACTTGTTTCAGATTTGTTTTTTTTCTTTTTTTTTTTGAGATAAATCAGGCAGTACCTGAATTTTTGAAGAGCAGCCTTTGATGGCCTATAAATTTGCTATGTTTAATCACTATAGTTAAATGACTAAGATTTGATGATGTGGGCAGTAGAGTACTTTTGAGTACTCATCTGGAAAGACACCTTTGGTGTCTGGAAGGATGGATTATAAAGTTACTACAAAAAAGCATTTATCAAAATACTGTTTAGTTTCTCCCTTTTTTTACTTTCAAAGATTTAATTGATACAGTGTATCTATGAATTGTTTAGGCATATCCTGAAACCACCAAGATAGACTCCGTAGTGATATCTGAAGCACCCAAAATAAACTCGCCACTGTGGAATTTGTTCAGAATCAGGTATTTTTGGACATCAGCCTATATCATTTTTGGAGTTTCATGCCCCTATATCCTAAGGATATATATACATCCTAAGAAATCTAGTGATTTGTAATCTTTGGTATGTTTCCAAGTGTTGCATCTGGCCCTGCAGGCATCGTCAGGTCCTTATTTTTGCATGACAGAGAGAGAAGACTGCTAAATAGAGTTATCCTTAGCTGAGGAAATGGTTTAAGAAGCAAGGAAACTGATTATACCCCATTGTTTCCTGCAGAGAGGAAATTACACAATTCTGGGAGAACAGGCAATCTTTGTTCTACCACGGTGAAGGATTCAAAATTATGATTTGTTTTCTCCCAGGATTTTTATTTACAAAATACAGGAGACAAAAGACATACACTCCAAACTCCATGGAATATATTCCAACTCCTGTAGAGGAGGAAGAGTGTTGAATATACTTACAGTCCTCAGGAATAAGTGTTTACTAGCACAGGAAAAAAGCTTTTTCACTTCTGTGACCAGAGTTATTTGATGATTTTAATCTGTAGCTTGTGAATTCCTTAGGATCCACAGAAAACACCACAGCTAATCCAATTAGCTAATGCCTGAAATGCTTTCCCGGAGTATTCCACTGGTTTCCAAAGTACTTTTTCAAAACCTAGTTTTTCATCTACTCATGTATCAGACAATTCTCCTTGCGTGCATCCAAACTGGGTATGCTCAGATTCCTTCAAAATGGACCATCTTCTCTCTCCCTACTCTGACTCACATGACCCATTCTTAATGATTAGATTCCTAGGGCCAACGTTTTAAAGGGCCACCCTTCTGTGTGTGAAGTTAACACATTTCCAAATGCCAGTTGGCATATGTGTTTTCCTGTGGGGTAATTAGGCATGTAAATGTAGTAATTGCACATGCAAATTTCCCAGCCCCAAAAGGATGGGAGGTTTCAGAATTCCATCCCAGAGATGTCTCTCAACTTTTGGGGGGGGAAATCTCTATGTTTGAAGCCAAGACTCAGGATGGGATTCCAACTAATATTTATTTGTGACTACTTCTGTGACTTTTGTAATTTATATTTCAGAATTTTAATCACAGTATTCCAGTTTTATGATGTGTACTTTTCTCCATCCTCTACATTGAAAACTTTCAGTATAGGCCACAGGGAGCTGAAACATAGCTGGAACGTGTCATTGGTGATCAGGATTTGTGTGAGGTGTGTGCTCTTAATCTAAGGAATTTCTGTGTGAGTTTCAGGAATGTAATTCGCAGTGAGTATCAGGAGACCAGACTTCGCAACTCAGCTCTGGTACTGACTGTATGTATGACCTTGAACAAGACTCCCTAATCTCTCTGAGTTACAGTTTTCTTATTGTTATGGGGAGAGTTTTGCGGTCTTGTTTTACATCACCCTTACAATTTATCAAATTCTAGCAACTATTAAATAAAGGTCATGTTTTTCTGTCATTTTCCTGTAAACACAGAGGGCTGATATTCCCTGGCTGCACATCAGGAGGTCCTCTAGGTGGCTGAGTTACTTAGCCCCTTCAAGAATTTCAAATGTTCTTTCCTTTAACCATTGTCTCCTAACCCCTGGAAGCTATTGGTTTTCTCTTCCTTATGGCTTTACCCATTTGGTTCTTAATGGTCTTCCTAGAGAAGAAACTTCACGTAGGTTTTGGTGAGTCAGTTGGTAACTGTGCTTAGATGTCAGATAGATACTGCTATCAGATAGGACCTTAAGAATCATTTAGTCCCAATTTGTTATTTTGAAGAAATATAAGGGCAGAGTTACCTAGTTAATTATTTTTCTCTCTCTTTTTTTTTTTTCTTTTAACTTGTTCTTATCTCAGAAGGCAAATACTTCCATGGCTCATATTTCTTTTAAGGGGTTTAAGTTTTCTCCAATGTTTATTTTTATTGTTTCAGCATGAATACAGATTTTTAAGTTATTTTGTCCTATTGTGCCTCCTTCATCATTACTAGTTTCAAAAAAGTTAGTCTATCCTGGGTCAGAGCTGCCTAAATATACTCTTTTTGCCAAGATTATAGACTGTACTGTTTTGTAATATTTTATTTATTTTTTAAAGTATAGTTGATTTACAATGTTGTGCCAATTTCTGCTGTACAAGATGGCCCAGTCATTCATATACATACATTCTTTTAATCATAATATCTTCCATAATGTTCTATTCCAAAAAGTTGTATGTAATTCCATGTGCTCTATGGTGGGATCTCATTGCTTATTCATTCTATTTTTTAAGATATTTATTTTTTCTATTATAGTTGATTTACAGTATTCTGTTAATTTCTGCTGTACAACAAAGCAACCAAGCCATATGTATATATACACGTATATATATGTGTGTGTGTGTGTATATATATTCATATACATACACACACATACATTCTTTTTCTCACAGTATCCTTTCTAAATATAATAGTTCACATCTACTAACCCCAAACTCTCAGTCCATCCCACTGCCTCCTCCTCATCCCTGCATGGCAACCACAAGTCTGTTCTCTATGTCAGTGGGTCTGTTTCTGTTTTGTAGATAGGTTCATTTGTACCATATTTCAGATTCCACATACAAGTAATATTATAAAGTCTTTCTTTCTCTTTCTGAATTACTTCACTTAATATGAGAATCTCTAGTTGCATCCATGTTGCTGAAAATTGTATTTTTTGTTCTTTTTATGACTGAGTAATATTCCATTGTATATATGTACCACATCTTCTTAATCCATTCATCTGTCAGTGGACATTTAGGTTTTTCCATGCCTTGGCTATTGTGAATATGCTGCAGTGAACATAGCAATGCATGTATCTTTTTGAATTATAATTTTGTCTGGATATATGTCCAGGAGTGTGGGATTACCAAATCATGTTAGTTCTATATGTAGTTTTCTGAGAAACTTCCCTGCTGTTTCCTTGTCAGTTATACCCATTTACATTCCTCTAGTGTAGGAGGGCTCCCTTTTATCCACACCCTCTCCAGCATTTGTTATTTGTAGACTTATTAATGATGGCCATTGTGACTGGTGTGAGGTGATAGACACCTCATTGTAGTTTTGATTTGCATTTCTCTAATAATTGGTGATGTTGAGCATTTTTTCATGGGCCTTCTTGCCATTTGTATGTCTTCTTTGGAGAAATGTCTTTTAAATTTTATCTTTAAAATTGTATTCAAGATATTAGAAAACTCTATTTTGAACATTCAGGAGATACTCGCGTGAATGTCACTCTAGAATTTTGTACTGATATAAAATGTGGTTTTGATATATGTTTACTGACTGTAGAAAACTCACTCCAGAGTAGCTTTTGCCATCACACTTGAAAAAAAAAAACTATCTCAAGCTAACCCCAGTGACTGAAAGGGTTTACTAGAAGAATAATAGGTCATCTGAAAGATACAAGTTGCTGAAATTGTTGCCAGGACTCACAGAAACTTCCCCTCTTGGGATCATAAGGTCTCAACTTCTCTCTGAATGTCAATTTAATCCTCCTTTTTAATCTCAATTTATATGAAGAATAATTTATCATGACTTTGCACAGATTGTCTTAGATGCTGAAGTTCTCCATTTTCTCCCTGTCTCATCATTGCAATTTCCTGCTTGCTTCCTCCACTCATATTATCTTGGCCTCCCCATTGATATTCCTAGAATAGGCCAGCTTGACTTTTACTGTTGGCAGTTCCTTCTGACTAAAGCTCTTTCCATTATACATTTGCTTGGAACAAATTTTTTTATATCCTTCAAAGTCTTTGTTCTTACGTCATCTTCCCGAATTAAAACTGTGACTCACCTCATCCCCACCCCAGCAATCATGTCACCTCTTATTCAGCTTGTATTTTCTTTGTGTCATAGGATTTATCACTTTTTCATATATATTTCATCATGTCTTCTTTATTAAGTTTATGGTTTATTTTCTGTCTTTCCTATATGTCATAAACTCCCAAAGACTGGATCTTTATCTCTTTTAATGTGCTGATGTGTACCAATTACTTCAAAGAGTGCCTAGTACATAGTAGGCTCTCAATAAAAACGTTTGTTTGCTGAGTTAACGAATAAATGATGCCATTCCTCCGTTTAACTCCACAAGACCTTAGAAGTCCAGAATAGTACTGTCATCTTAATTTAAATTATCAACTGAAAAAAAAATAAGTTTACTCTGCCTAGCTAATAGAACTTTTACTTTTTTCCCTTAAGTGTCCACTTGTGATCAAATACATTGAGGTCAAAATTACTGAATGCACTGATCCAGCCATGCAGAAAGTTCTGCAGACAAGGACATACTCTCTGAGAAGTAGGTTGTGAGGAACTGAGGACTTCCCACACACTGCCATTCCTCTATATCAGATCTCTCTCTTCCTTAGTTTACTTGCACCAAAGCATATCAAATTTGACTTAAAAAAAACTAAAGTAGAGATTAAGATTCACCAAATTAGTGTTTCATTGTAATGACAGAACCAGAATAGATAGTCCATGAAAGAACCTGAGATGATTTAATTGAACTAAAATGTATATGATATTGGATTCATTCCTAAAAACGTTCCAAACCTCCTCATAGGATATCTACTTAGAAATTGAGAACTCTAGGTTCTAATTTTTATTCCACCCTATTTTGTGACCTTGTACAAGTCCTGTCACTTTTCTGGCTTTCAGTTCTTCATATGTAAAATGTAAATGCTAGAGTAGGTGTTACTTTCACACCACATAGGACTCCATGATTTATATCATTCCTACAAACGGAGAAACTAATTAGTTCAGGCAATTTTTTGAGCAAAAGAAATGAACCAAATAATTTGTTTGTTGACCTGTAATTTGTTAGGTATCTGTTTCCAAAATGAGAGTCATCATGCATCATCATCATTTAATTTTATGATAAAATTTGATGTTTGTTCCATTTGGGAAACTGGTCAAATGCTAATTTGACAGTGATATCCTTACTATTCTAATACCTATGCAGTTGACTTTGACAAAGCTGACATTGACCACAACTAACTGAACAGATTCATGTAGGGTAAATGGAGAATGATGTAAACATAGAACAAAGAGATATATATATTCTTAATTTTTTAAAATGAGATTTTATCCAACATGGCTTCTTAATACAAACATCAATGAATATATATTGTTTCTTTAGCTAGATTCTAATATTCCTTAGACTTCTGACTTTAATCTACTTCTCCCTCAAGTGTGTCAGTCACTGAAGGTGTTAAAAGAATTTTATAATTTAACAATGGTATAATATTCCAAGAATTAATCATAATTCCCAATGTGCTTTCCTATTCCTGAATCCTTATTGTTGTCAAATATATTTGTTTATATCTTTGACATTTTTTGTTCAGTCTTCCAGTGAATATTTATTAAGTCCTAAGTGCTAAGCTTTGGAAAACTATCTAAAAAATACAAAATTATTACCTTCAGAGAATTTGCATTCCAGTAAGTAGATCTGAATTGTAAACAAATATCAACTCTAGATGTACATAAACACTTTTCTAGTAATAGTCAAGAGGGGAATGGGTGGTTAAATGTTTCCTCAACCATATGAAATATCAGATATAATGCTTTCTTAGAGGTAACCATATAGATCAAATAAGCAAGGAGTGGCTAATCTAGGCAAGAGAAGGACTGTTTGGTGGTGATAACAGTGAGCAGGTCCAAAGCTCAGCACTTCAATGCATGGAGTTTATATATGTGTGTGACAAGGTTGTGGAAGGAGATGGGAATCACCTACTGACAAGAAAGGGGTAAGCAGAAGATGTATAGTTATTTTACAGAAGAAAAATTCTACTCAGTGGATTAGCTTCTTCAGGTTTACATTTAAAAAATATTGCTTTGGCAGGGTGACAAGAATGTCAATTTAGAGCACTCACCTACCAGTTAAGGACACTGGTGAATCCAAGGTTTGTTCATCTCCAGAATTCTTGTTGAAACCAATGCATTTTTTGTAAAAACAATAAATCAAAGATTCTGAACAACCTCATTTCTATCCCCCTGCAATCCCTATGCAGTCATATGCTTAATTATTTAAATTGATTTTGTTAGATGGTCTCTATTTCTTAAGACTAATAAATTATTACCATAATTATTAATAGAATTTGGTAACTATTCATAGTTACTAGCTTTAAAATATATCATTTTTCTCACCATATCTGTTTTATCTCATAATATGAAAAAATGCCTTAAAAACCTTTCTATTATCTTATTACTAAATTACTGCTCTTGATTCTCTTTCTGTTGTTGACACTATCAATAACAAAGTGATTGCTTCTTACTTTACGTGACTCAAGTTGCAGAACAGAAGTGACCTAGCATTCACCTGAAAAAGTTCCAAAGGAATTCTGGGTACCACTCAGGGGAAACTAGGGGAAATACCTCACTGGAATAGTCTAGTAAATTCAAAATCTTACAGTTTCCTTCTTCTTAACCATTCTGGTTATTTGCTTAATGCAGCTACTAAAACACAGTCTGGCTTTATAATTTAAAAGGTATTGTGTGAAACCTCGCACAGGTGATTGTAAGATGCAGGCAAAAATGAGAGGAATCCCTTTGCCAGTTCAGTGGGGCTCCATCTCTGAACGTAAGTAAAACTTCCACCTCCCCTAAAAAGCAAACATGAAAACAAAATTCAGGCACATGTCACACCACATTTTTGTCTGGCTTAGTGACATTCAGTAATTACTAGTGATGATAATGATGATGATGTTCTTGATGGTGGCAATAATGATGAAGATGATATTGCCATTGTAATGGCAAAAAATGACCTTTCTGCTTCATTTTTGGCATACGTATGTTTTCAAAATACAATTTAGTGAGCCCCCATGAGCATGCTTATGCAATCATACAGCTAATAACCTTTTTGTTTTGAATCATAATCCTAGCTAGAACAATATAAATCTAAAATACCAATTGAATGCTTCCAATTTTTCAATCCTGTGTACATTACCTCAGATTACTATTTTTTAACAGTTTCTTAATTTGTACCTACCATAACTGGAGCACACACAGTCAGGTTAATATATCCTCTGAGCCCATATATGTCCCATTGAGTGTGTTTTCTGCCCAGAGTATATGTGTTATGCCTGTATGAGCACTTGCATGTTACTTTTAGATTGCTAATTCTTTTTACGTCTTTCTTTCCTTAGGATTGATTTCCTCCCCTTTTTGGAATCAAGCCCTCTTAACTGACATGAGACTCCCCAAAGGAGCCTGGAGTGGTTTGGCAAAAAAAAAAAAAAATCCCAGCTTGCTCTTCAGTGGGGCTTTGCCAAGCCAACATAGCTCTAATTGTATCTTTCCACCGGTTTACCCTATCTATCCACTCCCCTCCCCACACTGCCTCTCCCTTCTTCCCAATAGTCTTTTGTGTGTACTGAAAAAAATATGTTACTATAATGAGTACTGTATGTTTACAATGAGTTTCAGTGGATTTGGTAGCCAAAAAGATGTAGATTTTTTATTAGCAGTAGCTTTCCAGTGGAGATAATATTTATAGAATGGGCCTGCTTGTTTGTATTTTCAAAGATAAATAAAATGAATAATACCCAAACATGATAATCAACATGTCAGTTTCCAAGTACATTGGCATTTAGCATGAATGCTTGCTACATACTTATTCTGTAAAGAGTAAAGGATATGCATTAGTACCAACTCCCTGGGGAATGGTATTTTCAGCATTATTTCACTATGAACAATCATCTTTTGTTTATAGCAGGTATAAAAAAACCATAGGAGGAAAATGAAAAATTACAAATGCAAGCAAAATTTTTATCAAACCCTTTTGGCAGAAGAATATTCTCTATTTTTTTGTGTGTGTGTTTCATCCTCTAAATAATAGAATATATCTGAAGGTGAATTCTTTAGCATTTCTCTTGTCTTCTGCATCCTCTAAAAGCTTTTAGTATTTGTTCATTACCTAATATGTTTTTGTTTCTTTCTTGCAAAGGCTTCATGATATCTACCTCCTCCTGATTTTTCAGATGCACCCGTAGATGTGTATTCAAATTCTCTCAGAGAGAATGAGGATTTTAAGTTACTGATTTCCCAAGTTTTGAATTTTGATGAGAGTAAAGTACCCTAAGTTTCTGCACGTAGTATGTGGAAAAGAACTACTGCTCAAAACTTTTATCCTTGTTGAGGATCCAGGCTCTGCCACTTTTCAGCTGGATGACATACTATAAGCCTTTATAAATTTCAACCTATGCATTTGTAAACTGGAACATGCTACCTCTGATTGTAGTGAGGCTTGATGGAGATGATGTAAGTGGAGCATTTTTCACATAGTAAGCTTTCTGTACATGCTAGATCTTTCTGTTTATCAATTCTTCATCTGTATTTGCTTGATAGAGGTTTAACATGTCCTTGTGTTGATGATGTGAGTGTTATTATCATGGGTAATGTTTAAAGTTTTTTGATATCCCTGGGTAAGTTAGTGTATAATGCATTTTGTCATGGTGTACTGGTAAATCTTTGACAAGTGGCTGTGGGGAAGGCGGTGGAAGATAGGGGCTCTGTTTTGCAATGTTAGCTGAGTTTTGTCCTGTAAATTTACCCACTTCAGTCAATTTTAAGCTATTAAAGTGACATCCTTGAACACAGATCTGGTAAGAGGAGCACAGTAGCACATTATTTTACAGTATTTCCACCATACAGCTAAAATAGTTGTAAATAATCTCAAGAAGGTAGATAGTACCAAAATGTAATAGAAAGGAATTGATGTTTTATTGACTCTTTTTATTTTTAAGATAATTTATTTAAGTAAATGTTTATGGAATTTGGTTAGTTAATAATGACGGTGTTTAACAACTGGCTTACAAAATTCCTGAAAATTTCATTTTATACTCTCACAAGCCAATACCAGCAGACTTCATCCTGTCTCTGCATATTTACCAGCAAGTCCCTGATCCTGTGAGGGTAGCAATATGAGATAGAGTTAAAGCCATGCTGGCCTCTAAGGAGAGAGTGCACTTATGTGAAGGATAAGTCAGTCATTTACGTGGGAACACAGTCAAGGAAATGTAAGTGGCATGGTGTTAAGTACTGAGAGTTTGTATGTAGATACAATGACCCCTGTGGGAAATCACTGCCTCCTAAATAATTAGTTGAGGACAGATCCCACTAGCCAGAGCAGATCCCCAGAGAACTGGCCTTCTTGATAAGACCCTTATGGAATTTTATAACCACCCTGCCCTGGAAGAGTTCGAGGACAGAGTGTATAGCCCACTTATTTAAACTGGTCAGTCTCTAAGGGGTGGTGTCTTAGGGTAGTGGCTCTTGAAGGCTTTATTTTAATTTGTTGTTTTAATGAATTTAATTTTTCTTGTTTATGTCTCTGAAAATAATTTTCCTCGTTATATGTTTGTTTTGCCTTAAATTTGTACTTTCATGTGTATTTATCATGCAGGTTATGCCTATTTATATATCAATAAAGACAGCCTAAATAAGCAAATGTATTTTTTAAATACATACCAATATGCATAAATCTTGTTTTGGTATTCAAAAAATAAGTTCAGATTTAGGGCATTTAAACAATTCTGTTTCCCACAGAATGGGATGATGGTTTTCATTATTTAATTCTTCTGAGATATTTTCCTAGAACATACTGGATAGACACTCAAGCCACCTGTCTTCCATGATGATGTTGCTTAATCCCACTGAAAGGTAATTTATCTTTCTTTGGGTGTGAGTTTCACATCCCAGGGTTTCAAAGTATATCCAGGCCAAGATAATTGATGACCTTATTACCACTATTTGAGCTCTGCTGGTGGCATGCTGAGACCTATTTCCTTGAGGCAGAAAACCTAATGACCCACCACTTCTATCCCGAATCCAGTGGAGATTTCAAACTCTGTAAATCATAGTAATAAAAAATAGTTACAGGAGTTCCCCTTGTGTCACAGCAAAAACAAATCCTACTAGTACCCTTGAGGATGCAGGTTCGATCCCTGGCCTTGCTCGGTGGGTTAAAGGATCCAGCATGAAATTTGGTATAGGTCACAGATGGGCTCGATCCTGCCTCGCTGTAGCTGTAGTGTAGGCTGGAAGCTGTAGCTTCAATTCTACCACTATTCCTGGGAACTTCCATATGCTGTGGGTGTGTCCCTAAAAATAAAAGTTACAAAATGATTTTCTGAAAAAGAAAAATGCATTTGCATATACCCATTTGCTGGACTGGTAAATTGTGGCAGAAAAGAACACTTGAATGTGATTCTGGAGCTTGATTTTTGTATTCTGCTCCCAATATTTGTACAACATTGCTTTTTGCTCTGATTGCAAGAGAATATATTCCCAAATTTTCTTTGGTTTTAATTTATATTTATTGTTTTCTTTTTACCTTTTCTAGGGCTGCCCTCACAGCGTATGGAGGATCCCAGGCTAGGGGTCTAATCCGAGCTGTAGCCGCTGGCCTAGCCACAGCCACAGCAACGTGGGATCCAAGCCGCGTCTGCAAACTGCACCACAGCTCACAGCAACACAGGATTCTTAACTCACTGAGCAAGGCCAGGGATCGAACCCACAAGCTCATGGTTCCTAGTCGGATTCGTTAACCACTGAGCCATGATGGGAACTCCTAATTATTTATTCTTTCTCGCATTCTTAAACTAGGTTGGGTTGGATGGGAAGTAAGAATGCTTTTAATTCTGTTCTTAGTTTCACTGTGAGACAAAAACAAACTCTATTTCCTTTCTATATGTTCTGAATTTCTCTAAAGTATATAGAGCTCCTTTGGGGTAAATCTAAGAATAAACATCTGTACCAAATTCCAATTTTACTGAATCCTTCTGATCACAGTTGTGAGGACTATGTTTTTACTAGATACATTTATTAGGTTAGAGATGACAGACTATTTTACAGAATAGAAAATATTTTATTTTTTAATCTCAAGGAATCTTTGAGATTACTTAATACTTTGTTCTCAATATGTGTGATAAAATTGAGTCATAAGAGATCAGACATTCCAGCCAAATCACAAAACTGTTTAGTATAAAATTCTGAAATCTGCACAACCTGTTCATCACACCATCCTCCTTTACATGACTCAAGCCTCCAAATGTCTTCTCTTCATGGGATCTTCACTGGGACCGTTCCTTCTGACTGGAGTACTCCTTCCCCTGGCTGCTTCTGATGGTCAAGTCCTCTTGGGGGAGTCTACCCCTTTATCCTACATCTGTGTTCTTTATATTTTTCCTTGACAATACTACTTACACTTTGTGATAGTTTTTCTGTTACATGTGCTTGTTTGGCTGTTTATGTATTTAACACATACACTCTAAGCTTCATGTTAGATAGGCCAATATATGGTTGGTTCATATCCCCCTATCCAGCCTCTCTAATAGTACAGTAAATATTAAGTGAATGAAAGAATGAACAAATCAAAGAAAGAAGTGGAGGAAGGGCAGAAGGAAGGAAAGAAGGAAATCATAACTTTTCCATAAAATTACTGAATATGAATTAATTAGATACGTTCTTACATGGAATTAGGGGAATGTCTAGGGAGAGTTTGTTCAATGGTTATTTTTATTGTTATTTTTGCTATTTTTTACCATTACTTAATGAATTTTATTACAATTATAGGTGTACAAAAATTATCAAAACTCAGTTTGATAGCATTTCCATCCTCAACCCTCAGTGCATCCCCCCACCCCCCAAATTGTCTCATTTGGAAAACAGGTTTTCCAAAGTCTGTGAGTCATTATCTGTTCTGCAAAGAAGTTCATTATTTCCTTTCTTTAGTTTCCACTGTAAGTGGTAGCGTTGGATATTGCTATCTAATTGTCTGACTGGTTTCACTTCACAGGATAATTTCTAGGTCCATCCATGTTGCTATAAATATTGTTATTTTGTTCCTTTTAATGGCTGAGTAATATTCCATTGTGCGTATGTACCGTAGCTTCCCTATCCACTCCTCTGTCGATGTGCATTTAGGTTGTTTCCATGACCTGGCTATTGCATAGAGTGCTGCAATGAACACTGGAGTACATGTGTCTTTTCGAGTCAGGGTTTTTTTCTGGATAGATGCCCAGGGCTGGGATAGCTGGATCAAATGCTAATTCTATTTTGAGTTTTCTGAGGAATCTCCATAGTGTTTTCCACAGTGGTTGCACCAATTTGCATTCCCACCAACAGTGTAATAGGGATCCTTTTTCTCCACACCCTCCCCAGCACTTATTGTTTGTAGACTTTTTGATGATGGCCATTCTGGCTGGTGTAAGGTGGTACCTCATAGTGGTTTTGATTTGCATTTCTCTAATAATGAGTGATGTTGAACTTATTTTCATGTTTTTTGGCCATTTGTACATCTTCTTTGGAGGATTGTCTCTTTAGGTCTTCTGCCCATTTTTTGATGGGATTGTTTGTTTTTTTGGTATTGAGCTGTAGGAGGTGTTTGTAAATTTTGGAGATTAATCCCTTGTCAGTCAATTCATTTGCAAATATTTTCTCCCATTCTGTGGGTTGTCTTTTTGTTTTGTTTAGCGTTTCCTTTGCTGTGCAGAAACTTTTACATTTAAGTCCCATTTGTTTATTTTTCTTTTTATTGTCCTTACTCTGACCCATGGATCTGAGATGTTGCTATTGTTTATGTCTGAGAGTGTGTTTGGCTTATGTTTTCCTCTAAGATTTTTATAGTATCTGGTCTTACATCTATATCTTTAATCCATTTATTTTTGTGCATGGTGTTAGGAAGTGTTCTAGTTTCATTTTTTTTATATGTAGCTGTCCAGTTTCCCCAGCACCACTTATTGAAGAGGCTGTCTTTTCTCCAATGTATATTCTTGCCTCCTTTGTCATAGATTTTTGACTATAGATACATGGGTTTAATTCTGGGCTTTCTATCCTGTTCCACTGATCTATATTTCTGTCTTAATGCCAGCACCATACGGTTTTGATGACTGTAGCCTTGTAATATAGTCTGAAGTCAGGGAGCCTGATTCCTCCAGCTCCGTTTTTCTTTTTCAGGATGTCTTTGGCTATTCTGGGTTTTTTGTGCTTCCAATCAAACTTTAAAATATTTTGTTCTAGTTCTGTGAAAAATGTCCTTGGTAATTTGATAGGAATTGCATTTTTTGACAAAATTAATACACAGAAATCAACTGCATTTCTATATACTAACAATGAAAGATCAGAAAGAGAAATTAGGAAAGCAATCCCATTTACCATCACATCAAAAAGAATCAAATACTTAGGAATAAACCTACCTAAAGAGACAAAAGACCTGTACTCTGAAAACTGTAAGAAACTGATGAAAAACATCAAGAACGACATGAACAGAGGGAAGGACATACCATACCCTTGGATTGGAAGAGTCAATATTATCAAAATGACTATACCCAAGGCAATCAGTGGTTATTTTTAAATTGCTGGACTTTAGTCATATAACTGCCTACATTAAAGATGACAGGGCCTGGCAGACACAGTATCTCTTCTCTTTCTCCACCAAGGGCAGTCATTCCTAAACTATTAACAAGACATTTTGTTCCTAAACACTGACCTGAAGGAGAGTCTGTCTCAAAATGGAAATCTAGGCAACCATTCTAAATGGGTCTACAGAAGTTATTTGACATTTTTGATCTATACGGTATTGCTGAATAGTGTTGGGTTTTGCCTTTATTTTTGTTTTTTATCTTTTTATTTTTACTAAGAAGATCAACTATGATGTAGGCAGAAAGATCTGGAGATTTTTACATCTAGTTGTCTTTGATAATTGTCATTAAATGTTATAAATGAAATATATTGAATGAACATCCATGAGTTTTAGAGACATGCATATTTCTAGTCATTTACTGATTCTATTCGTGTATATACTCTGTTATGGGGAGGCAAGAAAGAAAAATCTGATGTTGGCAGTTGTAAACAAATCTTAGAAATTTAAAAATTATAGTAACCTGAATCTCTTTATAAAACACATACGTGCATATGCAGTTAAGTTGAATTATAAATACGTGGTACTCTGCTCTGTGGTATTATACCTCGGATTTTCTGAATAAGCAAAAATCTTGGTTATTTTTCCTTTAGTGCCTTATTTTCCTGTCTTCAGTCAGCGACCTCTGTAAGATTTGTGCTTCCTCTCCCCTCTTCCATGCTCCTAATAGAATTCGAGGAAACTTCCTAGAATCCAGCTTTCTGAGAATACTACTGCATTTACCACACCAAGATGTACAATTTATTCTTCCCCATGAAAAATTCCACTGAGCCTCTTTGCCAACAATCCTCTGCTCCCGCAGTGGGCTCTGACAACCTTTGATCAACTTTCTGCCATTGTAGTTTTGCTATATGTAGAATATCATATGCATGGACTAATACAGGATGTAGTCTTCCATGTCTGGCTGCTTGAGTTTAACATGACGCGTCAGAGATTCATCCATGTTGTGTTTGTTTATCACTAGCTCACCTTTTTAGAGTGTTCAGTAATATTCCATTAAATGGATATACTATAATTCCATTTTTAATTTTTTTTTCATTAGTTAGTAGATACTTTGGTTGCTGTAACTGTTTTCCTATCGTGAATAAAGAGGCTTTGAATATTTTCATACTATTTTTGTACAAATATGTTTGCATTCCTCTTGACTGAATACCTAAGTATGAATCTGATGAGTATCTCATTAAATGTATGGTTAACTTTAAAAAAATTACAACTGCCATATTATTTATCAAAAATGCTTGTACCATTTTTCCTTCCTGTCAGCAGTGTATTAGTCTATCAGTAGGTCTGTTCCTGCCAGCAATTAGTATTGTCTTAGTAGTCTTTTTCATTTTAACCATTTTAATGAGTTTGTGGTATTAACTAATTGAGAATTTTATTTTCATTTTACCAACTAGTAATGACATTAAGCATATCTTATGATGTTTATATGTAAGTTATATACCTTTTTTATAAATTTCACATCTGGGAGTTCCCATCATGGCACAGTGGAAACAAATCCCACTAGGAACCATGAGGTTGTGGTTTCAATCCCTGGCCTCACTCAGTGGGTTAAGGATCGGCCTTGCCATGAGCTCTGTTGAAGTTTGCAGATGCCGCTCAGATCTGGCATTGCTATAGCTGTGGGGTAGGCTGGCAGCTGTAGCTCCAATTAGACCCCTAGTCTTGGAACCTCCATATGCCCTGAGTGTGGCCCTAAAAAAGACAAAAAAAAAAAAGAAATTAAATTTCACATCCTTTGTATGTTTTATTATTTTTACTTGTAATTATTGTCTTTTTATTACTGAGATTTGAGACATTCATATTCTGGAAAGAAGGCACTTATCAGACTTGTGTTCTACAAATATTTTTCCCAGTCTTTTCCTTGCCTTCTCATGTTCTACATAATACGTTCCAAAAAGTAGAAAATTTTTTGGGATTTCCCTTCGTGGTTCAGTGATTAATGAATCCAACTAAGAACCATGAGGTTGTGGGTTTGATCCCTGGCCTTGCTCACTGGGTTAAGGATCCCGCGTTGCCGTGAGCTGCAGTGTAGGTTGCAGACGCGGCTCGGATCCTGCGTTGCTGTGGCTGTGGCAAAGGCTGGCAGCTACAGCTCCTGTTAGACCCCTAGACTGGGAACTGCCATGTGCCGTGTGTGAGGCTCTAGATAAAGGCAAAAAGACAAAAAAAAAGTAGAAATTTTTTTTACATTTGAGAAAGTCCTATTTGGCTTTTTTCTTTTATGATTAATATTCTATGTCTTAGAAATATTTGCTTTCTTCAAGGTCCTAAGATATAATTCCCTGCTTTCTTCCATAAATTATATAAATTTAGCATTTATGTTTAATTTTTAAAATAATCCACTTTGAGGTAATTATTTTACATGATTCGAGGTAAGGGTCAATGTTTGCTTCCTTTGTTTATGTGGATATTCAGCTCTTCCATGAACCCTTGATTTTTCTTTGTCATTGAGTTTACTGTTATTTCTCCACCTATCTTCTTTGTTGGAAATCTATATCTAGACTCTGTCTTCTGTGTCAATGATTTATATGTTATAATTTATATGGGTACCACTTTAACTTGATTATTGTAGTTTTACAGTAAATATGTAAATCAACTACTCCAAATCTATTCTTCTTTATTGAAATTATTTTGACTACTCTATGGTTTGCATTTTCATGAATATACTTAGAATAAGCTATTCAATTTCTACAAAAAGATAATACATGGCTATAACTGGGATCATCTTGAATCTATAGATTGACATTTTGTGGTAGTAAAATATACAATAATAAATTTTACCATTTTAATCTTTAAAGGTGTACAGTTCAGTGGCATTTAACATTAACTCTCTATTCTTTCCTCCCCAACCTCTGGCAACCACCATTCTACTTTCTGTCTCTATAAATTTTACTATTCTAGGTACCTCCTGTAAGTGCTATTATGCAATATTTGTATTTTGGTGTGACCTACTTCACTTAGAATAATGTCTCAGGACTTATCCGTGTTCCAGCATGTGTCAGAATTCCTTTACTTTTAAAGGAGGAATAATATTCAATTGCATATATAAACCACTTTTTATTCATCTATTCATCTGTCAGTGAAATTTTGGATAATTTCAGCCTTTTGATTACTGTGAATAATGATACCATTAACATTGGTGTACAAATATTTGCTTGAGTTTTTGCCTTCAATTATACTGAGCGTGTTCCCAGAAATTGCTAGATTGTGTAGTAATTCTATGTTTAACTTTTTTGAGGAACTGTTGTTTTTTTTCCACAGTGACTAAATCATTTCACACTTCCACCAGCAATCAAAAGGGTTACAATTTCTCCACATCCTTGCCACACTTATTTCCTGTATTTCTGTTTAATAATAGCCATCCTACTGAGTGTGAAGTGGTAGCTCGTTGTGGTTTAGATATATATTTCCCTAATGATTTATGATGTTGAACATAGATTGATTTTTTTTAAAAAAGACAACATAATATCCAGTATTACTATTCATAATATCCATTGTATCTCTACAATTATTTAGTTCTTCTTTAATATCTCAAGGGAAATTGTTTGGCATTTTCTGTGTACAGGTTTTGGACATAGTTTGTCAATTCAGTTTTTAAGTTATGCATGGTTTTAGCTGTTATTGTAGATGTTTTCTAATCTATTTCCTTTGTCATTTACTCATGGCTAGGATATAAGGATACAGTTGGCTTTTGCTATTGAACTTACATGCTATGGCTTGTTAAATACACTAATATCATTTTTGTTGATGAATTACTCTGTTTTATACCAATTATTATATCATTTTACTCGTTCTTTCCATTCTTGAGTCTTTTATTTTTCTTGTCCTATTGCACTTACTAGGAATTAAGGTACACTGGGGAGTGAAGGTATAGGAGTAGACACCCTTGTTTTATTCCTGTCCTTATGGAAAAAGCATTAATTCATTCATCCACCATTTATTTTGTTAGACTTTCACAGATGCCCTCATCAGTTTGAAGATATTTATTTCCATACCATCTTTGCTGAGGATTTTTTTTAATCATTAACAAATGGTAAATTTAGCCAAATGCTTGTTTTTTTATCTATTGTTTTATAATTTTATTATAAATTACAGTGATAAGTTTTGGATTCCTAGAATAAAACTTAATTGATAATTATATACTGTACTTTTAAATATACATTTCTGGATTTGATTTTGAAAAAAATAAAAATTTTGTTTAAAAGTTTTGGCACCTATGTTTATGAAGAATGTGATTTCCTTTCTTTATGAGGTCTTTCTCTGAATTTTGAATAAAGGTATTGATGGCCTCATAAAATAAACTTTGCAGTGCAAAAAATTTCTTTTGTAAGGCTTTTCGTGGAATTACTATTATCACTCCCTTTTATGTTTGGAAGAATTCACCAGCGTATTTATCTTAGCTAAATATTTTCTTTGTAATAAGTTTTATAATAAGAAATTCAACTTCATTAATGTATATAGGTCTATTCAAATTATTTCTTCTTCAAAATTTTATAATTTGTGTCTTTTAAGAATTGTCCATTTCATATAAATTATCAAATTTATTGTATAAAAGTTTTTAAACCAGTATCTTAATATCTTTTGCAATTCTGTAAGATCTGTAGTAATATTAAATTTTTCATTCCTGATATTTCACTGTCTCTCTCTTTTCCTTTTTAGATTTTAACTTATTCATGTAATTAGAGTTTTATCAATTGTATTGATCTTCTAATATATTTACACTTTTGTGTCATTGATTTTTGTCCTATTTTATATTTTCTGTTTTGTTAATTTCTACATTTACCTGTATTATTTTCTTCTCTCTGCTTATATTCTTTTAATATGATCTTCCTTTCCTAATTTCTTAAGGTGGAAACACGTAATTGCTTTAAGACAGTTTTCTTTTTTATAAAAGCAATACATGATGAGCTGAATGTGTTCTCACTGTCATCCCTGAGCAATTAGTATGTTGAATTCCTAATCCCTGGCACTTTAGAATGTGACTGTTTTGGAGATAGGGCTTTTAAAGTTGTTAAGATAAAATGAAATTCGTAAGGTGGGTCTTAATCCAATATAACTAGTATTCTTATAAGAAGAGGAAATTCGAACACAAACACTGATACTGTGGCACATATTAAGAATTTATATTTTATTTTCATCCCATTCCTGGCATAGAGCTCTAAAAGCCCTAGGAATTTCCTGAGATGAAAGTAATAAAGTGTCTTTTATGCGGGGGAGGGGGCTGCACCTATGACATAAGGAAGTTCCCAGGCTAGGGGTTGAATCAGAGTTTCAGCTGATGGCCACAGCCACAGCCACAGCCACAGCCATAGCCACAGCAGTAGCCATGCAGGATCCGAGCTATGTCTACAATCTACATCACAGTTCACGGAAATGCCAGCTCCTTCACCCACCAAGTGAGGCCAGGGATTGAACCTACATCCTCATGGATATGAGTCAGGTTCATAACCCACTGAGCCACATTGGGAACTCCCTGTCTTTTGTTGTTAATGAGATGACTTTTGGAAAATATGAAAGGTTGGAGGCTATTTGCTGGGGGAGCCATGTATGTGATTAAAGGGTTGGTACTGTAAGTTCCATACCCCTGACCTCCAGGGAGGGGAGAGTAACTGGGGATTGAGTTCAGTCACCAATGGTCAGTGATATAATAGTCATGCCTATGTAATGAAACCTACATGAAAAACAATAAAGATGGAGTTCAGAAAACTTATGGGTTGGAGAGTTGTGGAGGTTCTTGGAGAGTGACATACCCAGAGAGAACATGGAAACACCTCGTCTTTTTCTCATACATCTTTTCCATCTGGCTGTTCCTTTTATAACAAACTGGTAAACTAATAAGCAAAAGGCTTCTATGAGCTCTGTAAGCCAATTAGTCTAGTAAATTAATTAAACACAAGAAGATAATTTGGAACTCCAATGTGTAGCCCGTGTGTCAGAAGCAAAGGTGATAACCTGGACTTGTGATTAGTGTCTGGACTTGTGGATTAGTGTTTGGACATAGGGGAGGAGTTTTGTAGGACTGAGCCCTTAACATGTGGGATCTGACACTATCCATGTAGTGTTGGAATTGACTTGAATTGTAGGACACCTAGTTGGTGTTCAAGAGTTTCTCTGTAGTATGTTTAAAAAAAAAACACATACTGTAATGGGTGCCAAACCAGAGTACTTGCACAGAGGGAAGATTAAGTGAACATATATATTGCCATCCCCAAGCCAAGGCAAGAGACCTCAAAGAAACAATTATGCCAACCCTTTGAACTCAGACCTCTAGGCTACAGAATTGTGAGAAAAATGAGTGTGTTTTCTAAACCACCCAATCTGTGGTACTTATGGCAGAACTAGCCAAAAAATTGTTATAATTGTATCACTACATTTTGATATATTGTTTTCATTTTAATTTAGTTTAAAATATTTAACTTCCTTTTCAATTTCTTCTTTGACACCTGATTTTTTGGTTTGTTTAGAAATGTGTTATACAATTGCCATATGTTTGTGGGTTGCCATAGTATCATTACTTATTTGATTTAAAGATTTTATTTATTTATTTATTTTTTAATTTTAGGTGTGTTTGTAGGATTATATATACTATATACGTTGCTTTGGAGCCCAGAATATGGTTTATCTTTGTCGATATTTTATATTTACTTATTAATTATGTGTATTCTGCTGTATGAGTTTAGTGCTATACAATGTCAGGTCAAATTGGTTGACACATTGTACAAGTTTTCTCTATTATTGCTTTATTTTTGACACATTCTACCAATTCTTGGGAAAGAAATGTTGAAATCTGAAACAGTAGTTGGTAATGTACGTCTTTTGTTATTTTTGCAGTTTTTGAATTGTGATTTTGATATTAGGTATCTAAACATGTGGAATTGTTATACCTTTTTGATGAATTGACCCCTTTTTATTGTAGGTCCTTTATTTTTGTTAATATTTTCTCCTTGAAGCTTACTTTTCTAATATTATTACAGACATTTTAACTTTCGTTAGATTAGCAGTTGTGTGGTATGTCTTTCCCAATTTTTTTAATATATCTTTTATATTTAGAGCACATTTTTGTGTACATTTTGTATAAATTTTGTTTATAACCTGATTTCACTTTTTTATACAATCAAAAGATTTCTGTTCTTTATTTGGAATAATTAAATAATTTTCACTTAATGCAAATATTGATATGATTGTGTTCAAATCTTCCACTTTGCTACTTATTTTCTATGTATACAATAGGTTCTTTCTTCTATTTCCTTTTTCTCCTGCCTCCTTTTGGCTTATTTGAATTTTTTATGATTACATTTTATCTCTACTATTTGATTATTATATGCACTTCTTATGATTTTAGTAGTTGCTTTAGATTTAATAAGAAAAAATTCTTAAATTTTATTTTAACTCTGATAAGAGTATGATAATGCCCCTTCACACTGAGCTAAGAGCTTTTAACAGAATACTTCTATTTTCTCTCTTAATCCTTTGTTCTTTTTTGTCATATAATTTATCTCTAGATGTCATAAAATTCAAAGTACATTTACTTAATTTAAATAGTTGACTATCTTTCACAGAGATTAAATTGACAGAAAAATTTTTGCATGTGTTACCACCTATTTACCATGTGTGGTCCACGGTATTGTTTTATGTAGATCCAGATTTCCACCTGGTATCATTTTTCTTTTGCCTAAAGAATTTCCTTTGACATTTCTTATAGTTCAATTAGCTGGTGGTGAATTCTCAACTTTTATTTTTGGAAAAAAAAGAAATAAAAACTTCATTTTGCCTTCGCTTTTAAAGTATAGAATTCCAGGTTGACAGTTATTTTTCCACCCTGTCCCAACACCCGTATTTAAAGATGTTAATCCATTACCTTTAGGCAAACATAATTTCAGAAAACAAGTCTGCTGTTATTTTTATCTTTCTCCTGTGTGCATAATATGTCTCTTTTTTCTCTGGATACTTTTAAAATCTACTCTTTGTCATTGATGTATAGGAATTTGATTTTGATGTGCCTTTAGGTGTTTTATTTTTTGTTTGTTTTGCATGAGTTTTGATGAGACTTTTGGATATGTCAAAAAATATGAGATTTTTATCAAATTTGGAAAAAAGTTATTATTTCTTCAGTTATCTTTGCTCTGCCATCCTTTCCTCTGGAACCACAATTATTCATGTATTAGATGACTTTGTTATGATTTCTATGGTTCTCGTAAACATGCCTCCCTGCCATGAGCACGTCCTTATCCCTGGAATTTGTGAATACCTTCCTTACATGGTAAAAGGAAATTTACAGATGTGACTATGTTAAGGGCATTGAGATGGAAAGATTTCCTGGACTATCTGGGTGGGCCCAGTATCACATATGTCCTTAAAAGTAAAGAACCTTTTCTGGCTGTGATCATAGAAAGATATATGACTATTGGAAGGTCAGAGGGATATGATGTGAGGATTCAACTCACTGTTGCTGGCTTAAAAATGGAAAAAAATAAGTTGGGACCCAGGGAATGTGGGTAGCCTCTGGAAACTATAAAAGGCAAAGAAACGGATTCTACTCTAGAGCCTTTGGAAAGAGTATAGCTCTACCTACACCTTGATTGTAGCCCAGTAACACCTATGTTAGACTTCTAAGCACCAGAATTATACCATAACAAATTTGTGTTGTTTAAGCCACTAAATGTTTGGTAATTTGTATGGCAGCAAAGCAAGAGAGTACAGTCCCACAGATTACTAATTCACCATTTATAATTTTTTAGCATTTATGCTTTATTGTGAATAATTTCTATTACTCTGTCTGTAATATCAAATTAACTTTTCATTCTCTCTGCAGCATCTAATTATCTGTTAATTCCATCCAATCTATTTTCCACTTAATATATTTATGTTCATCCTTAGAAGTTCCAGTTGAGTGTTTTGTATCTTTATTCACTCTCTTCATTATATCTATGCTGTACTTTATATCCTAGTATAAACTTTATGATGGTGGATTATTGTCTCCTAATTCTATCCTCTCCCTAAATTCCAAGTCTCTTTCTATTAATTGTTTTCTTTTCTACTTCTTCATGTGCCTATTCATACATTTTGGATGCCAAGCATTCTAAAATTTAATTTGTCCAATGTTGAAGTCTGTAATATTTCTTTAAAGAGTGCTACTTTGTTCTGGAATGCACTTAAGTCACTAATGGATCATTTGATCCATTTGAGGTTTCTTTTTTAAGATTTATTAGAGAAAAAGCAGTTCAGTATTTATTCTGGGGCTAATTTATCCACTAGTGGAAAACTCTTCTAAAGATTCTAAGCTATGCTTTTTTTTTTTCAATGAGGTTTTATAATTCTGTCTAGTGATAACTTCAGTTATTCCTAGTTTTGCTCTGCTTTGGTCTTATTGTTTGTACTTCCTTTTTTTTGGTACTGAGAATCATTAGGTCTACCCCAATCATGTGAGGTTTTGTGCCATGCATGTCCAGATAAGTTCAGAGCCAAATACACTCAGTGAGACCCTACTGATCAATACTGTATGTATTCTATTTATTTTGCTCAGTATTATATTTAGAGATTCATATGTATTGCTTTATACAACTATACATTTTCTCTTCTCCATATTATATTGTATGAATTTATCAATCTTTATCTATTATCCTGTTAATGGTTCATCCCTCATATTTTGCTATTACAAAAATGCCTCTACTAACATTCTTAAACATGTCCCCTAGTACTCTGAGCAAGAATTTATTTAAGATGTATTCATAGAAGTAACTTGAAGAGAACTAAGAATACAGTTCTTCTACTTTACTAAGAATTACAAATTGTTATCCAAAGTAACAGTCCCAATTTATACTTCCCCTTGCAGTGTATAAATTTTAATTGATACCATTTAAAATATTGACAATGTGGTAATTTGAAATATTTCGTTATTGAAGTTTTAATTTGCCTATCTCCGATTATTAATAGCATTAAGCATATTTTCATATATATATTGATTATTTTTTCTCCTTTTCTGTAAAATATCTTTTTTATATTTTTCCAGTTTTCTTAATGGGTATAATCTTTTTCTTATTAATATGAAAGAATAACCCATATGCTAACTATTATTATTTAGTATTCCAAACATCTTTTCCTGTTTTTTAAATCCATTTATACATATTTTGATAATAGAAATGTGTAATTTTATTAAAGTACAATTTATACAGTTTAGCTTTATAGTTTTGGGAGTTTTTGTTCTTCCTTGAGAAGTCATTCCTTATCTCAAAGTCATTTGTTATCTCAAAGTCATACCATAAGTATATGGTACTTTTACATTTTAGGTTTTGGTCATCTGAAATAGCATCTTATAAGGGAACCCATTTTTATTTTTCCATTTTCCATCATTTCCAACTGTGATCTGCAATTGCAACCTTATTACATATATGTGTGCATATAAATACATATATATGCACATATAGACACTCATATACATATGCTGTGTGATATGTATATATATAATGCATAGGTTTATACATTAGCCGTTTTTACAATTTTCTAAGCCTGTATTGATATTGGGCTCTCTTAATTAATATAGTTTTATAGAACTCTAAAAACCTTATAAGTCAAGACTCCCTTTTCAAGAGCATCTTGATACACTCGTGGTTTTCCCTTATATATTAAATTTTGAAAAATATTTATAAAGCTAAAAAAACTTAAATTTTCTCTGAAATTATTAACTATAGGTAAAAGTTCATAAAACTGATTTTTATGATGAGTGTTTCTATCCAATGTATTCTGTTCCTTAATATGTCTAATTATTATTGTTATTTACATAAAAATATATGTTATCTTTCATGAAATTTGTACATTATACATTATAGGTTTTCAAACCATTATAAAAAGTAACTGTAATGGTTGACATTAGATTCAGCCACATGTGACAGGTAATCTTAAATAATATTTCTAAATAAGATATAAATGCATTTACTTTCCATTTAAAGAAGTCTAGAAATAAATTTTCCAGAAATTAGCTTTAATTATCATGAAATTTTATCTTCATGGCCCAAAATGCCTGCTAGAACTCCAGTCACATGTCCACATTATAGGCAGTAGGAAGGAGGCCAAATTGCAGAAAGATTTTTTTTTTTCTGATTAGGACAACTTCCCAGAAGTTACACAAATTCTTCTGATTATATCTCATTAAATAAAACTTGGCAAAGTATGAGAAATATAAATCTCTGTTGAGATATTTATGTGACCAACTAAGAACTGTACATTTTATTGCTACTACAAACTGAATGTTGGTAACACCTCAGAATTCCTACATTGAGATCCCAGCTCTGAAGATGTTGGTATTAAGAGATGGGTCTCTTAGTGATGATTAGGTCATGAGGGTGGAACCTCCACAAATGGGACTTTGATATGATTCCCTAGAGAATTCCCTTGCTCCTTCCACTGTGTGACATTACAGGCAAGAAGCACATCTGATGTCTGCTGAGAACCCATGGGTTCTCAGCAGACATCAGATGTGTTGGTGCCTTGATATTGGACTTCTTAGCCTCCATTACTGTGAGAATGAATTTCTTTTGTTTCTAAGCCACCCAATCTATAGTGTTTCCTTACAGCAACCCAAAGCTATTAAAAGAATTACTGAAAAAGAATGGACATTAGTGTAATCCCAACAGTATCTGTTCCTTGACTTTTCTTTGAATTGAACCATCTAAGTGTTGGAGAATTATTATGCATACCCTAGGAACAACATCTAGCCAATAACTGATGGAAGTTAAGTCTATAAATGCTAGGTTCCCTTGCTGCAGGTGTGGATAACTCCAGGGTACACATTATACCACCCCTAAATTGCCTCAGCAGAAGTAAACAGCTTGCTTGATAATCCATACTTTAGTGACTGCCTTCTCTTCCCTATATCACTTTTGCTCTCTTCTATCACTGATTCCTAGGATCAGGTCCAAATTAAACTCTCTGTCTCTGAATATGAATATATATAATTATATATGTATATATTTTCTACTGGAAAAATAATCTTTAAAGCTTAATTTTATTTTAATTTTTTTTTTTTGCCTTTTGTCATTTTATGGCCGCACCTGCGGCATGTGGAGGTTCCCAGGCTAGGGGTCTAATCGGAGTTGTGGCCACTGGCCTGCGCCGCAGCCACAGCAACGCAGGATCCGAGCCGTGTCTGCAACCTACACCACAGCTCACAGCAACGCCGGATCCGTTAACCCACTGAGCAAGGGCAGGGATCGAACCTGCAACCTCATGGTTCCTAGTCGGATTCGTTAACCACTGCACCACGACGGGACCTCCTTAAAGCTTAATTTTAGAGGAAAGAATAACTTTAAGAATCACTACTTTGGTAATGTGTTCTACAACCTGAGTAGGTTTAAAGAAAATTTTGTTTTTCAGTTCAAGTTTTTTCAGATCGATTCATTATTTATTTTCACAAGATCAAATATAACCCCACCTCAGTGAATTTATAGTGGATAATTAATTTCTTAGTAGAGTGATCAAAACAAAAGGACTTTGACATTCAGAGGATTTTAGTAATCATGGCCAGAATGATGCTGGTGATTTAGAGCAAAGAGCGTTCTGCTCATTAATGTACTCATAGAAGAAAACAGCCGTCTTTTCATATGAGCCTGTTTTGTAGCTGCCTGGCTTCTCCTGTGCCTTTGTTAAACACAGGAATCCTAAATGGATTTATTGACTTTTCCAATCCATATTAGGATACCTCTCTTGTAAATAACTGGTAGTAGAGACTTGCCTATTCCATTGTTAGCAACACTTAGGAAAATCAGTAAAAGAACAGTAGGAGTAAAATCACAGAGGGGGAGAAAAGCTAGCACACTAAAATATTAAAGTCCAACTGTGAAAAGCTTTCCATGGTGTTTTTTTTTCATATCAAAATGCATTTTAAACACTTTTTGAGTATTATTGTAATTAACTATACTAGCTTTGTAAGCAGTTCCTTTTGTAAGAGAAAAACCTACCATCACTTAGAGGTTACTGGTTTTTGACATTGAGCTCTTAAGTGGATAATTATATTTATTGAGAGGTGATGCTCACTTGACCACTTGGTGTTTTGGTTTAGGCCAAGGGGAAACAAGGCAGGTGAAGTGTTTTTATTTATAATGTAACAGATATTGCTATTGTGACTCCATTTCTCAAGTATAGTTGGTTAACTAAATCTTATTTCCAGCAACTGCAATGTTCTTCTCTTCCTTGTTCTTGGAAAATTAAAAGCTTCTACCTTAAAGAAGTGAATGATACATTATCCACTTGCTCTAAATTGAACCCATTTGGAGCTATTTGCATCTTGTAGAACCTACAGCTGAGTGCTGTGCTCAGAGGTGTAATGAGTGGTTGTCACAACACACTGGAGGTGGCCCCATAACAAAATGATCCCCTGTCAATCCCCTCACAGGAAATGCTTTGGCAACCTGTAATTCGGCCCTAGTATTAACATCCTGCCTGGGTTTTGTTAAATGGCACTTTCTAGGAAGTAGATCTGGGGAACTTGTGTCTAATAATGTTTTAAGGGGAATATTTGATGGAAGTTTTAGAAAGCATCACATGGGGTTAACTGTGATTTGTCATTTGTTTCTAATTAAAGGACCTAATCTCTTATCAGTGAAGCAGTCGTTTTTTTATACTAAAGGCACAGATGTGAATGGAAACATATTAATGAGATGTCATACTACATAGTCATTTATTGTTTTGTTTAACTTAAACATAGCAGAAAATGTGTGTCTAAGTAGACACATGTAATGACATCCTGATAGAATTATAATTTCCTTCATTTGCATAATCTTCAGTAAAATTCACACTAGGTTCACCTTGCATTGCTAATTTCATTTGCCAAATCTGCATTTTTAGAAAATTAAAGAAAAGCCAGACCTAAAGTATTATAGAAGCAGAAAGGGCTTATTGTTAGTTTCCTTCAAATTAAAACTGGAATTGCAATTTAAATATTTGAGTGCCAGGTGTTCCAAGAAGTGACAGAACCATTCACATTGACAGAAAGTTTTTCATCTCCTGAAGCTATTTAAAATCTTCTTTGCAAAATCATTGCAAGAGCTTGACAGTTCTTCAGTTTGAGCTAGAGCTGAAATGCCACTTCTGGGTCTTAGAAATTGTGTTTGATCAAGTGTCCTGGTGTTCCCAGGTCTAGGATTCCATGAGCTATAACCTCCAATAGTCAGTCAGGTAATTGGGCAATGAGAGAAACAGCAGGAGGAACTGTATTTAACCACCCCCTGATGTGTACCATGTGACTTGCCATTAGCACAGCAAGACAGCTCTGGATGCAGATTAAAATCAGTTGATCTCAAAATAGTTTGGGGATGTGGGAAGACATTAAAATTAGACATCTACCTCAGATTATTAGAATGGTTGCCAGTAGGAAAACCTAAATATTCTAAGACCTGGTTAAAAGTTACTTTAGAAAATATCTTCCAGGTTCTGTCTACATGGCATATTGTGTTTCAGGGATCCCATTCATTTAGTAATAAAAATATTCACTGAACTTTACCATCAACAAGACATGGCTAGGGACAAAATGATGAGTGGCTCCTCTCATACATAACAATAACACATTTTTTATAAGTGTGTGTTACTTTGTACTAATACAAATAAAATGAATGTTGTTTTTGTTTCTTCACAAAGATGAAAATGCAGGCAATGTAATAGACATTTTTTTGCAAACCCTGCTGTATCTTTCATTGCTCTTAAGCTCATCTAGTATTTGAATATCATAGTAGCTTTAATGGTCTGACTTGACTACCCACAGGTACTTATCCATGCCCAGTTAGACAAAAAATAACCTGTCAGATTAAAATGGAATGGATTTTATAATTTAAATATGCAAATATTTTTTTAGGATTTTTATTTTTTCTGTTATAGTTGATTTACAGTGTTCTGTCAATTTCTACTGTATAGCAGAGTGACCCAGTCATACCTATACATACACTCTTTTTCTCATATTATCTTCTATCATGTTCCATCACAAGTGACTAAATATAGTTCCTTATGCTATAGAGCAGAATCTCATTGCTTATCCACTCCAAATGCAATAATTGCATCTATTAACCCCAAACTCCCAGTCTATCCCACTACTTCCCTCTTCCTCTTGGCAATCACAAGTCTGTTCTCCAAGTCCATGAGTTTCTTTTCTGTGCAAAGGTTCATTTGTGCCGTATATCAGAGTCCAGATATAAGTGATATCCTATGGTATTTGTCTTTCTGTTTCTGACTTACTTCAGTAAGTATGAGAGTCTCCATTTCCATCCATGTTGCTGCAAATGGCATTATTTTGTTCTTTTGTATGGCTGAGTAGTATTCCATAGCACATCTTCTTAATCCATTCATTTGTCAGTGGACATTTAGGTTGTTTTCATTTCTTGGCTATTGTGAATAGTGCTGCAATGAACATAAGGGTGCATGTATCTTTTTCAAGGAAACTTTTATGCCGATATATGCCCAAGAGTGGTATTGCTGGGTCAGCTGGTAGTTCTGTATTTAGTTTTCTAAGGTACTTCCATACTGTTTCCAATAGTGGTTGTACCAGCTTACATTCCCACCAACAGTGAAGGGGTTCCCTTTTCTCCACACCTTCTCCGGCATTTGTTATTTGTTGACTTGTTAATGATGGCCATTCTGACTGGTTTGAGGTGGTACCTCATTGTAGTTTCGATTTGCATTTTTCTAATAAATAGTGATGTTGAGCACTTTTTCATCTGTCTGTTGGCCATCTGTATAAATATGCAAACTACTTGTGAAGTGTAAACTAGAGTTGGATTGATTTTGTAAAAGATGATAGCTTCTGAGTATAATTCAGATATTCAAATGAGTAGTTATGAAGTATCATTGCAAAGAAATCATACATAGAAATTTCATATAAATGTAGGTTCCACTTCTCGATCCTGAGGGATTTCAGCTCAGAAACTGTGAGTCTTGACTGTGATTTTGCATTTTCCATAGGCTCCAAAGATTATTATGAGTTGGCACATGATCAGGTTTGAAATATCTGTTTGATTATCAACTTTGTATTATAGTTTTTTTGGTGCAAACTCATTGTAAACTTTAATATTATTGGCAAAGATGGTTTATTTATATATACAGTAGAGAGTTAAGATGTATTGTTTTTCATTTATTAAATAATTTTTATGTCCACATTTATAATTTCTAGAAGGCAGATAATTTTTTGATGATGTTTACGAACATTTTGCCTTTTTTTTCCATAGACAAGCCTAAACAAGTTAGAAACAAGCAATACAAGTTAAAGTTTTACAAGTTTGAAACTCTATTAATAAATGGTGGCATAACGTACCTATGGTATTCTGAATGTAAGCATAACATACTGTATGTCCCTTGTGTTGAGCTTTAAGGTTATTTCCATTTTACCATGATTATAAGATGCTGCAGTGGACATTACCATACATGGGTAGGTGTCAGGGAGCTTCTCAATGTACGAATACAAATGGATTTGTCAGATAATAGGGTAAGGGCATCTTCGACTTTCCTGAACATTAGTATATAAGTCTCTGTATTGGCTGTACATTTACACTCAATAGCAGTGTTTTAGAGTTCTTGTTCATTTACATCATTGCATTGTCTAATTTTCAAATTCTTTCCTGATCAGATAGGCTTGTATCTTTGCTTTAGAAAACCTCGTCTCACAATTGAGGAATGAAAAGAATAATAACATCTACTTCACAAGTTGAGATTAGTTCTAAGCATGAAAATCCACATGAAAGCACCAAGTGCAGTGTCGTACATAAAAGAAATTCAAAAAAAATTATATCAAAATGTAAAAAAGTACAAAGTGTTCCAATTTAAATTGAGTTGATGAGGATGTCCTTTTAGGTGATGTCTTTGGTAGTGCTTAATTACAGCCCCTTGCACTGGGGTTGATCGTTGAACATGAGATTTTAATAACAGCACATTTGTGGAATATAGCACTGATTCTGATTATTCTAGGACCCTAAGTAAACAATACTCCTCCAATTCCCCAAGATCTATGCCCTGGTCCTACCTTAGGAGACATGAGACTATCAGAATTAGAAAAGCACTAAGATCCTGTGAGCATCTAGAAGAAGTGGTACAGGAGACTGCAGGGAGATGGATGGGAAGGCAAAGATAAATGAGTTAGGATGTTACCTTGAGATTCTAGAATCCTCTCAAATCCTGAAGGCATGCCAAGTGCCTGGCTTCTGGGGGAAATTAGGTTTGATCTCCAGTCACATATTTGGTTATCAAGGATTGCCTTTACTGTCCTTATCAGAGTGCATGTCCATTGAAGAGAGAAATGAACATCTAGCAAAATGAATGTCTGGCTATGAATGTGAGATTGGTGAATAGGGTCTTCCTGTTTAATCATAGTTCAAACCATTAGAATGATTAGGAATCTAGCACATTTTCAAAACTGAACAATAAGGTATTTGCTCAGAAATTAGCAGACTTCATCAGAAAACATTTTTCTGGAGCGGTCAGGAGAAAAATATGTTGCATGTAATTGCTGTTAAGAGAATGACCTCTGAAATCAGAAAACTTTGTCAGGTACCAAAATATGTGATTTTAGGAAAGTTATATGGCCTCCTTTGTCAGGTTTCTCATCTTTAATAGGATTTGCAACATCAATTTATTATGAGGATAAGTAAGACATTTTATCAAAATAAAAAAGTATAGATGATAAACTTTAAGCTACAAGAAAATTCTCCTGAAGGGGAATGCCTACACTTTACCAGAATTTCAGTTCACAGGGATTAATTCTGTGGTGACTTGCAAGTGACATAAACTGGGAGAGAAACTAGCCAACCCTCATTAGAGGTCAGAATAACCTGAAAAAATGTGAGAGGTGGCAGAGTGGACGAAGTGAAAGTTTATGCTTTCAGAATTTTAAAACCTGAGGAAGAATGAAATGTAGAAAGTAACTCTCCCCACCCCACAAGCCCGCTTCTCAGGAGATGATCAGTCAAGTTCCTGGAAGGAAACCAAAGGTACCCACCTCTAGGGTTTTACAGAGATTTTACTGAAGGAGATAATTAGGAGATATGAGTAGGGTTAAAGGAATTCACAAAGAATGGGGGAACAGGAACCCAGCAAGTAATGAGAGTGAGAAATGATCACTACCCCTGGGCTGAAGGGGAAGGGAGGGGCTGGCATTTCTAGAACTTAGGGAGAGTTAGAGCCTGGAGAGAGTGAAGCCCAATTGAAGCAGTGGCTGAAGAACAGGTCCTCGAAACCACATGTGTGTAAAGATCACCTTGGATTCTTGTGAAAGAGCAGGTTCTCATTCTGTCTCTCTATGGTGGAACCCATATTCTGCAGTTTTAACAAGACCTCAATGATTTCCATGCTACTAGGGACATGCTGTAAGAAGCAAGAGGATAGAGACGCAGTCACTGACACACATCCAGGGCATCCAAGCAGAGAAGCATCTGGAAAAGAAGTGCCCCTGTACATATGTTAATAGCTGATGATCTTTTCCCTCAATACTCCTATGGAAAACATACCTAGGATATAATCTACTGGTATAAATTGAATTCAGAATAGGTGAGATCAAAAGTCCTTTTTCTTTATGTAATACTATACGACTCACTTAACTAAAACTAAAATTAGGTGTTCCCATTGTGGCTCAGCAGTAATGAACCCAGCTAATATCCATGAGGACATGGGTTTGATCCCTGGCCTTACTCAGTGGGTTAAGGATCTGGCATTGCCATGAGCTGAGGTGTAAGTTGCAGATGGGGCTTGAATCCGCATTGCTATGGCATAGGTCGGGGGCTACAGCTCTAATTTGATCCCTAATCTGCAAACTTCCATATGCCATGCTTGCAGCCCTAAAAAGACAAAAAATAAATAAATAAAAATAAAATTACATTTAGGGAAGCGAATGCAACATATAGAAAAATTTGCTTTCAAATATAGTCTTTTCTTCTTCTTTAGATCATTTTTCATTGTTTTTATTCTGAACATGTATTCAATCATTGCAAAAACAGTATAAATTACAAAAATAGATAAATACAAATACTTGATTAAGTTTAAATTCAAAAGTAGCTTTCTACATGCAGTTGTGTTAAGTGACAGAAACCTCTAATATTTCAAGAAAGACATTTAAAACATGAATTATTGTGTCACTCACATGTGCAAAGTCTTCAGAGTATCATAGTAAAATAAAATTTTGCATAATAAAAAAATCATCCAAGTTGAGATTGAAAGCTTCTAATATTGATTCTCAAAGCTGTTGATAAAACAAAAACTTCAAAGGAAAAGAGTTGCCAGAAAAATAAATAAAACATACCACTTATTACAGATGATTCTTTACTTGGTCAGGCAAATATAGGTGTTATAATGTCCACAGAACAGAGGAGAAGAAGATCATCAGCTCTTAAGACATGAACAAATGGAAAACTCTCTTATTCCAAACTGTGGATTATCTTACTCTTCAGCAATTCAAATTCAACATTTGACTCTTTGTTCTTCCCAGTCCTTCATTCAAATAAGCGAGCCCTTGTTATTGTTTTAATAGTCACTTCTTTACAGCTCACTTCCAGAACTCTCAACTTCTGCTTTGATATAACTTCCAAGTTTTTTTAAACATTTCTGAGAATTTTAAGATGATTCTTCTGTTAACATTTACTGTTGAAAAGTAAGGGGGTTAAAAAAACAAAAAACAAACAGAGAAAAAAAAGCTTAAGGATTTCCCATCCTGGCTCAGTGGTTAACGAACCCTACTAGTATCCTTGAGGATGCTGGTTCTATCCCTGGTCTTTCTCAGCGGGTTAAGGATCTGGCATTGCTGTGAGCTGTAGTGTAGGTTGCATACGTGGCTCGGATCCTGTGTCGCTGTGATTGTAGCATAGGCCAGTGCCTGCAGCTCCTATTAGACCCCTAGCCTGGGAATCTCCATATGTTGCAGATGCAGCCCTAAAAAAAAAAAAAAAAAAAAGAATAATAAGTGTGTGAGAGAGAGGGCAAAGGAAATTAAGAAAGTAAAGCAAAATATCTTCAAAGGCAGATGCAAGTGTATCTTCTATTTTCCTAGATCTTATATGGGGAAATATGCATAAGTGAGATTAAATATGCATAAAGAAACAGGAATCAGAGTGTCATTCTTAATGGCAATATCTTCAGTCTTCAGAGATGATTTTAAACTTTAAGTTAAATGGCACAAAGATACAAAGGAATTTCCAGAAAAGTGAAGACAGAGAAAATTTCCCTACTCAAGGCTGTACCTGAAATAAATTCTAAAGGTGCTATTCCAGCAAAATAATAAAAATAAATAAATAAAAGAAGAAGATATGGACCATAAGCAAGAAAATTGAGATAAAAACTTGAATTTATCCATAGCTGATTCATTTTGTACATAGTTATAAAAGAATGTATTTTCTAGAAGTAAAACTATATTTGATTTAAACATGGGTGATAGCAAGTAGGATGAGAAAATGAAAATACGTCAATGAGACTTTTACATTGTGGGCGGGAAGGAGGTGGGGAAAAGACTATAGATGGTGAATAATCTAGATGTCCATAAATCTCATTTCTTTCATTCTTGAGCATTGTTCTGGAAATTTAATTCTATGACAACATCAAGAAGAAAAATTAGGACAGGAAAAAGATAAATTAAAATGACACCTTTGTTTCTGGATTATATAATTATACTTCTAGATGATCTAAATAATTAACATACAAACAAGTAGAAAAGACATTTCACTAAGATACCTGATATAAAATCAAGGTTAATATTAATAGGTTTCTTAAACTTGAAGAGTATACAAATAGAAAATATTAAGGAAAAAAGAGTCCATGTGTAAAGAAATAGCAAACCCAAAAATGCCAAATATGTAAAATAAGCATGAAAATAAATGTGAAAATACTCTCTATTAAAATAACTACAAAATGCTCTTAAAGATGTAAAATAGAAAATATTTCAAATGATATGACCACTAGGGGATTAATATCTAAAATATTTAATCAGCTCATACAAATCTATCAAAAATGAACAACCCAATTAAAAAGTGGGCAGAAGACCTGACTATATTTTTCCAAAGAAGATATACAGAGAGTTAATGAAGACATGCTGTTTCCAGTCATCAGAGAAACACAGATCAAAACAACAATGAAATATCATCTCATACCTGTCAAAATGACTATCATAAAAATGTCCACAAATAACAAATGCTTGCCAGGATGAGAAAAAAAGGGAACCTTAGTACTCTGTTGGCATAAACGTAAATTGGTGCAGCCACTGCAGAAAATATGTTCGTCAAAAAACTAAAAAATAGAACTACCATATGATTCAGTAATTCCACTCCTGGATATATATCTGAAGACAATGAAAAATCTAAATTGAAAAAACTACATGCACCCAAAGTTCATAGCATCATTATTTACAAAATCAAGTATCCATGAACAGATGAATGGATATATTAATGGAATATAGTATATACAATATATGATATATATGTTGTATATATATTATATATATATATATATATATATATTATATATATATATAATGGAATACTACTCAGCCTTAAAAAAGGAATGAAATTTTGCCCTTTGCAACAAATGAATGGACCATAAGGGTTTTATGCTTAGTGAAACAATTCAGACAGAGAAAGACAAGTAGTCTATGTTATTAATTATATGTGGAAACTAAGAAATAAGGTGAATGAATCTAACAAAACAGAAACATATACAGATTTAGAGAACAAACTAGTGGTTACCAAGTGGAAAGAGAAAAAGGGGGCGGAGCAAGATAGGGGTATGTGATTAAGAAATACAAACTACTATGTATAAAATAAATAATCTGCAAAAATGTATTGTACAGCACAGGGAATAGCCAATCATTTATAGTAACTAAATGGAATGTAATCTATAAATGTATTTAATCAGTAGGTTGTATACCAGAAACTAATATTTTTTAATCTTATATTTTTATTTTTTTCTATTATAGCTGGTTTAGCATGTTCTGCCAATTTTATACTGTATAGCAACGTGACCCAGTTACACATACATGTATACATTTTTTTTCTCACATTATCATGCTCCATCATAAGTGACTAGACATAATTCCCAGTGCTATACGGCAGGATCTCATTGCTTATCCATTCCAAAGGCAATAGTTTGCATCTTTAAACCCCAAATTCCCAATCCATCCCACTCACTCCCACTTGGCAACCACAAGTCTGTTCTCCATATCCATGATTTTCTTTTCTGTGGAAAGGTTCATTTGTGTTGTATATTAGATTCCAGAGATAAATGATATCAGATGGTATTTGTCTTTCTCTTTCTGACTTGCTTCACTTAATATGAGAGTCTCTGGTTGCATCCATGTTGCTGCAAATGGCATTATTTTGTTCTTTTTTTATGGCTGAGTAATATTTTAAATCTACTAAATTTCAGTTAAAAACAAACATGTAAAAGAAAAACAGAACAAGTGGAGAAAATATATTACATTCCTAAATGGGAAAACATTAAACATATCAATTCTCACTAATATCACCAATTTACACATTTTATGCTATTCCAATTGAAATAGCCATAGAATTTTTGTAAACTAAAATTTTGATTCAAATCACTCTTGATTAAAAAACACAAGCCAATGATATTTCATGACACATTATAAATACTTAATGTGTGTCATGTGCTTGCCATTATTGTAAGTGATTTATAGAGGCTAATTCTTTCAAAAACAATAGATTTGTGAGATAAGAATTATTTCCTTCCATTTTAGGGATTATACACAAGAGGCACACACATGTGAAAGACGCCATTACATACTGTTAAGAGTAATCAGGTTCAGAGTTCCTTTCATGGCTGAGTGGTTAACGAATCCGACTAGGAACCATGAGGTTGCAGGTTCGATCCCTGGCCTCGCTCAATGTGTTAAGGATCCCGCGTTGCCTTGAGCTGCAGTATAGGTTGCACATGCAGCTCGGATCCCGCGTTGCTGTGGCTATGGCGTAGGCCGGAGTCTACAGCTCTGATTAGACTTGTAGTCTAGGAACTTCCATATCCATGAGTGCAGTCCTAAAAAAGGCAAAAAGACCAAAAAAAGGAGTAATCGAGTTATAGGAACATATCTGTTTTTTAAATCTCTCACTATGTATGTCCATTATTTGAAGACACAAACTATATTTGTCGGCTTAAATACACAACAAAACACACATATGCATCTTGTATCCACTACATAAAAATATATGCATATACACATACCTACACAGATACATACACACAAGACACACGCACTTCTCTGCATATTTAGAAATTATAGGAGGGACATTTAGTGAGCAAAATTTGGAAATATAAAAACATCAAATCTTCCGCTGAGCAAAGTCTTTTTTAAGTAAAAAGAAGCTGAATTGCCTTTCTAAATGGAGAGCCTGAGATTCAACTAATGGATATTTCTTGGGCAAGATTTAAAGTTATATGTACCTAGTGTCTTAAGCTACAAACTTGTGCTTCCTGTGAAAACTAAAACCAAGGTGTATCTCTGTCCTCTAAACAATCCTGTAATTGGACATATTTTTCCTTCCCTTTTTTTTGTTTCCTTTTATTGTGATGAGAAGAAACTTAGCTGCTTGTTTCGAGCAATACTTGCTTCCAAGAGATTATAATAACCAACTAAGCAGCTTATATATCAAGATTGACAGCTTACTCATCGATACTCAGGTCTCAGTGCCCAAGATCTGTAGCTCTAAAATTGTATACCTTGCTCATCTCACCCGAGTCCTGTCTTTAAGACTTACCCTAGAATCATCCATGCCAGGGCCAAACCCTATCAAGGTAGACTTCTTCCTTAATGGAAAAAAAAAAAAAAAAAAGAAAATCATAACTTCAGCAGATGTTTTTGATAATATTTAGGGAGTTAACGGTAGATACTCTGTCATTGCATTACCAAAGGGCTTTTGATATGAACGAATGCCTAGTAGGATTTTATTACCTGTAGAACAGAGCCAGTGCATCATTAATACAGTAACAATGCATCTTTTCCCAGCAGTAGCCACTGGGAAGGCTTCTTTCCTTCCTTTCCAGTAGCACTTCATTGGCTTCTACCTGTGTTGCCAGACTAATCACTGTAATACATTCATAAATGGCATTGTAACACTGCAACTGGTTTATGTAAAACCAAGTTCATCATTTCGTAATAAAGTTCATCCCTCCTACTGAGTTCTATGTTTAATTCTGTCTTTTTCCAAGATCTCTAAGATCTTAGATGTTTGGTGATTGGTTTCTGTTTGTACTATTTTTAAGAAATTCTCCACAGAAAGATGTGATGCCAACTATTGATCAAAAGAAATTATAAGCCAAGACAGGGTGGTGTCAGGCAACTGTGAAAATATGTACATTTTTCTTTTCTGGTAAAAGAAAACTTCACTTTTGTATCTATCAGCACCCCAACTTGAGGTAATTACAAGATGAAAGCTAGAGCCAACCATTGTATTTCTATTTCCGACCCTGCCCCCATTTCCCCCAGTATATAGGAACTCTAGATATTTTAATCATTTCTAAATTGTTGTTGGGATTTCCACAGGGGCCACATATGTGCATTAGGAACTAGTTCTTTCTTTCTGCCAGCATGTGGAATGTAAATGCTTTCCCTTTTTTTTCTCTACTAGCTTATTGTGAGGATGCTTCCATTAAAGGCCAGTAGAAGGGATCACACCAATATCTGCAGAGGTTTCCACTGCTGCTGCATAGGCTCTTAAAAGCCAAGTCAAGGCTGCTATTGGCTAAGGCAAGAATTATGTGCTAGTACCTCACATTCTCTCTAGTCCTAGTCCTAAAGAGATCATTGCCATCCCCAGCATAGCTACCGCAGGCAGTAGTACTACTGCCTTCATCTGTCCCTCAGCCACCTGCCATTGACAAGCTTGCTTCAGCCATAAGACTTCCACCAGCGGTTCGACAGTGCTCTCAGTGTCCATGGAAATGATAGAGAAATGAGCCTTATTCATTCACTGCACCTCTTCTGCAAGCATCAGGCTGAGTTCACAAGACGTAGGCCAGTGGAGATAGAAGTGAGCCAGATCATTTCTCTATCCTGATTACTCTCGATGAACACAAGCCTTTTTTTCTTTTCTTTACTTTCCTTTTCTTCCTTCCTTCCTTCCTCCCTCCCGCCTCCCTCCCCTATGTCTTTCTTTTTTTGTGCCAGCTCTACTCTCTTTTCCTTTAAGGTGTCCCCTGTCCACATACCTACACATTAAGCAATCTATCCAAATTGACTTAAAATAAGCCCTTTTGTCCTGGTCCTCAAATAAGTGTAGATCTCCTTGAATTCTTAAATTATGTGCTATTCAAGCTGAATCCTCTACTAATAAAAGGTGGGGGGGATCTATATGCTTTGTATTTCAGAAATTGCTCTCAAAAATTGGTCCTAAAATTAAAAAAAGAAGAAACACAAATATTAGTATCAAGCTGAAAATAGTAAAAAAAAAAAAGATAATTTGTATATACATTAGTTTTATAGTAGAATTTACAAAATGGCAAGGTAAAGCAGTCATAGGCATTCTGCCAGCAGGGTGCACAGTGCTGATTTCTGCAGTGTGAGTGAATCTGGACAGCAAATCCTTGGGAAAGAGGATGTTGGTATCTCATGTTAGCAGCCATGGAGCAACTCCCTAGAGACGGATAACACAATAATAACTGCAGAGTGGACACAAGGGGTTATATGGCTGCTAGCTGCATTCGAGAAATCAATTTGGCCACGGAGAAGTTTAAACTGGAAAAAGAGTTGTTTGATATTTTAGTGGATAAACTCACTAGGATACTTGAAGTTGTGTTTAAGAAAAATGTTGCTAAGGAAAAATGCTATTTTAGTATTAGTATACTAATGTACTAGGAAAAATACTGTTGAGAATTCTAGCAGGTACTGCGGCAGATATTAAGAGAAAGGTGTTTATTGTTTATGTGAAAAGATATTGAGGAACACTGCTTTTTAAAAGTAGTAAATATGGTGGATTAGGAGTTAGAAAATTTAGAAATGAAGCCAAATTTTCTTTCTTTGAGGGCAGTCATTCTCTGATTTTCAGAACTACAATCCTTGAATAAAAATTTCTCTAAATTGGGTCTTGGGAGAGGCGGAGAAAGTTGTTGTGAGGATTACTGCCAAATGGTTGTAGCCTTCCTTCTACAAAGCATACAGACCAATGGCTCTGGACTTCAGAAATGTGGAATTTAAATACAACTCTTGCTTGCTTTGAGCTTCTACTTCTTTATCTATAAAGAAAATAGCATCTAACTTTCAAGTTTATTTTGAGACTAATCAGTGGACCTAAAACTACATAAAAATCACCTAACACTCATTTTTATCGAAAACAGCTAGGAACTTAAAACATAATGGATTTTTAATTTTTAATTACTTTCTCAAAATAGTATCTGAAAATTTTCAAATTTACAGGAAAGTTGAAAGAATGGTACAATAAACTCTCCACCAAAATTCTTCAGTTAACATTTTGCCATATCAACATTCCTTTCACTTTGTTGTGTCATTACCAAAATGCCTTAGGATGTCTCCTAAGAATAAAGATATTCTTCTATATAACAACATATTTTAAAACATTCCAAAAATTTAAATTGATCAAATTACCTTACTTAATATGCATCCCATATTCAATCCCCCCATCATCCTAATAATGTTCTATTTTTGTTGTTTCTTTGTATTTTTGTTTTTTTTGTGGTTTTTAGTCCAAAAACAATTAAGGATTCTTGAAATACTTAAGACATGAAACAAATTAGTTTAAATATTATCTCTTACTCTCATTGCCATGCCCCCTATTTGAATAAACATCATGTTTCTAGCCATAATCTTTTTTAATCTTATAATGATTTTTATTTTTTCCATTATAGCTGGTTTACAGTGTTCTGTCAATTTTCTACTATACAGAAGGTAACCCAGCCATACACATATGTATACATTCTTTTTTCTCACATTATCATCCTCCAACATAAGTGACTAGATACAGTTCCCATATAGTTTCTTTGTATAAAACTATACATAGAACCAGCAGTCCCACTCTTGGGCATATATCCAGACAAAACTTTACTTGAAAAAGACCCATGCACCCACAAGTTCACTGCGGCACAATTCACAACAGCCATAATCTCTTGACATAGGAAACACTCTAAATGCCAAGGAAGCCTCTTCCATGGAGATGGTACAAACTGCAATGAAAGTGATTTCTGCTTTTAGGGGATAAAATCTTGTTTACAATTTATCTTTCTAAAATAAATTCATTTGTGAGCTCTTGAATATTAATTTATTTCTTTGCAGTAATGATTCAGATTGTTGGTGTTAGAGGTGAGTTAAGCTGGCAGCTGCAGCCCTATTGCAAGCTCCTTTGGGATGGGTAATGCTGTGCTCATAACTCAGAAACACAAATTTCCCAGCCCCACCTCCTTCAATTACAAGAAACTGGAGCCTGTTTTATATCTCTGTGACTGACTAAAAGTCCCAGTAATGTCAACACTGTACCCCCACCCACACACATGGTCATTAGAGAATAATGAGACGATCTACCTCATTCCGCTAAAGCTCTATTTTTTTTTTTTATTCAGCTGGGTGATAGCAATAGGCTGTAACTCTGCCTCAATCCTTTTTCTTAAAAAAAGAAATCTTTAGCAAATAATGCCTCCCATTGGTAATTTACCAAAGGTTTCAATTTCTCTTTTCTCCTTGTCCCTACTCTATCAAATAGTGAATCGAATGCATATCCAAAGTAAAATAAATAAATTTATGTCAATATATCTGTATTTTCTAAATTATAGAATGTCTTCACTTGCCAGTGGATTATACTATAAAGCAAATTTAAATATATGAACTTCAAAAGGAAAAATCAGTGAGTAAATTAAATTCTCTAATTGACATATAACATTATATTAATTTCAGGTATAAAGTATAATTCAACATTTTATATATAATGAAATGACCACCACAGAAAGACCAATTAGCATCCATATCCATCACCTTAACATGTTTTTTTGTTTTTTCCGGTGATGAGAACTTGGAAGATCTACTCTCTTAGCCACTTTCAAATATACAATACTGTACTATCAACTATAGTTACCATGCTGTACATTTTTGTATTTAACTACTTTCACTCATTTTGCCCACCTACCACCTTCCATCTCTGGCAGTAACTAATGTAGTCTCTATGAGTTTGATTTGTCTTTCTGTTTGTTTGTTTGTTTTCTTTTTAGATTCCACTCATAAGCAAGATCATATGATATTTTTATCTGACTTATTTCACTTAGCATAATCTCCTTTAGGTCCACCCATGTTGCAAATGTTAGAATTTCCTTTTTTATGGCTAGATTACATATATATATATGTAATTAAATATGAATATTTATCCATTAATGGACACTTAGTTTGTTTCCATGTCTTGGCTAATCCTTTGCTTTAGAAATAGCTCTCAAGTTAATTAATTTCTCTGTACTTCCATTGCCACCACTTTTTTCCAGATTTCCTTGTTTCTCACTTAGACCACAGCACCCTGTTTCTACAGTCTCCTCTCCCATCAATTCTCCATAATGCCAAAGGCTGTCTTTTTGAAATCAAGTATCTAAAAATGTATCTAAAATTCATCTCCCCCTGTCAACCTTAAATCACTTTAATGGGTTTAAATGGATTTATCTCAATTATTTTGAGATAAAAATAGAAATGAATGGCCTTAGATATGGCCTGTAGTTTCCATTGTGCTAGGATATTGCCTACCACAACCAGCCTTACCTCATACTATCTGTCCTATGTACCTGCTCTTCTTCCAGTTTCTTAAACTGGTATGGCTCTCTCCTGCCACAGAGACTTTACATATATTACTTTACTTTCTGGAATACACCCTATTACCTCCTGCTTCCTACTCTCATCTGGATAAATTTTCTCTAAAATTGTAGTTTTTTTTTATGACTTCCTCTCCAAGATTTTAATTAATGGATGAATGATGACATTAGTAAGATATTATAATTAGTTCAAAAGAGATTTAAAAGAACACATCATACACACGTGTGTGTGTGTGTGTGTGTGTGTAGAGATACAGGCAATAAAGACTGTTGAAATGAGTTTATAAAATGATGTAAAAGTGATCAGTATCAACAGGGCAACAATCAATTCCACTGGATGAAATCTGTTTGTATTTATGTGGAAAAGAATCATTTGCATTACAACTTGTGTTCTATAATTTACTAAACTGTAAAATGTCTCAAACAGAATGAAAGGTATAGATAATCTAAAGTGTTGCTCTGGTACTGACTTTTATGCCTCTTTCAAAGTCTCACCATTTTACTTGACCAACTTGGCCATCGTGATCATAAAATCTCAAAGCTTATTTTTTGAAGTAATAAGATGAAGATATCAAGACTACTAAAGCCATAAAGTAAATTCTCTCTGAAAGATTTCATAAGGAGTCTCAGACTATATTTTTTAAAAGCCTGTGTAATTTATTCTCCCAAGGCAAGAATGCGAAGTCTAAGAGACTTTACTGGATTTCTCCAGCTATACTGGTAAATTTTGATGAATGCCTCCTTTTGCAATGCTGCCAAATTTGCTAATATTCATGACTTTTCATGAAATGACTTTTCCTAATCCCTGTAAGTCTGGAACTTGGTAAATCAGGTTCAAGGCCAATTCCCCTGAAAGGTATTTATTGGCATTAGCTCTAAACAGAAATCCATTTTTTTCACTAAAAGTGCCTATCCTATTTGATACAATGAACATAATTCTCAAGCATGATAATCAACATAAGGTCTTGGTTTTGCAATTGATTCCCCCATTTATATTATGGTAAATGGAGGACATAGTCTTATTGACCTCTAATAAGTAATTATATTGCCAAAGTAATAAAATGTAAGAAGATTTAATAGATTCTGGGAATCAGAAGCAGATATTATTTTTAAATATTTCATTTTAGTGTATGCAACCATAATTGTGAGCTCAAGATAAATTAAGTAGAGAGAGAAAAGGTAGCTTTTTATATCCAGATAAATATGGCATCAAAACATTGACCATATTCAGACAAATAATCACAATAAGGTGTCCCCTTCAGCTCATTCATTCCTATGTAGTTGAGTCTTCACTTACGGAGGCTTTGGTTAGCAGTCTGTTTTCCTAAAGCCCTCTGCTTCTGGTGTAAAAAGAATTCTGAAAAGCCTCACTCAGTACACTGGTACCATATGAACATTTTATAGTTTACATGAGATCAGAAGCCTGCATTTAAGAGTTCATTCTTTTAGGTATCAAAATTTCAAAGTACCTGGTACAGTCATTTCCTACAGTCTCTGAGACTGTCCTTGGTAGAAGACACAAACTCTAACCTAAAGCTTATATCAAAGCCCCTAGGAAAACACTAAATTAAAATGAAATCTCATTTTAGTTGACAGGTTTAATGGCTGTGGTTTATTTAATAGTATAATCCAAAATATTGGTATGGAGGAGATCAGGGCTTTCTTTCAAGGTAAAGAATAATTTAGAAGAATTTTGATGAATGTTTCTGCATGTAAAGCATTGTATAGACTGTAATAACACTCATAAATCTCCAGGGAATGCCTGTGAATCATACAAATTTGTGAAATAGATACATCAATTTACCTACACAAATTTAACATAGGTGGATGGCTTGTCTCTCCTGATTTGATAGATTTTCCCATGTAAAACTTCATAATGGTAGCATAGTGAAGAAATCTAATTATTTCTAGCATTTCTCTGGGAAATTTCAAAGATAATTATAGGTGTTTAAAGTTATGGTGAAATTTTCATTTTATTTTTTTTCTACATTTAAGGTTTGGTATAGAGAAGACAAACTCAAAATTTTTATCAGAAGAAATTTTGACACTTATTAAGATAGGATCATTCCTGCTTAAAGATACCTATTAAATTAATCACAGTGACAAGAAAACATTCAGCAGTAAACATGGAAGTGATGTGATTATAAAGAACCCTAAATATTTCATAAGTAGGGAGTATTTTTCCTTTAATATCAAGGGAATAATTAATCTAACATAAAGCATAAAAAGTATTTCCGGTAAAGTATGGGATCTCTAATTTCAAGAAGGATTAGGTAAAGTAGGTAAAAAGTAATATTTCATGTAGTAGTCAAAGGCATTGATAAGTAAACCAAGAAAGTAAGCCTAAGTAAGCTAAGTGAAACTTGAAAAAGATTTTAAAACTTTTCCTCACTTTTTTACAGACTTAGGTGTTATATATATCAAGGCAAATAAAATTTAATTTCTAAGCTTTCTCTTTCATTAGTCTCTTTGATAGTCTAAAATAAATAAGACATTTGACTTGAGGATAGTGGTTCTGGCCCAGAGATCTGAGAGGTCAAGTGTATTTTCAGAACAATACCAAGATGTTTTAGGTTAACAGGCACTGTGTTCATCATTGTTATCTAAAAACAATTCAATAAATACAGATTTTAATAATTTTCATTTTAATATCTGCTAAATTTAATGTTGAAAGTTATAATTCCAATAAACAAAAGCTCTTTGGGATCCTTAGAAAGTTTGTAAGAATTTTGTCCCAGAGACCAAAGAATTTCACGATTGCTGCTTTAGGACAAAACTCTTCTTTTTTCTTGAAAAACACACACACACACACATAGTTTTATTTCTTGATTTTTATTGCTATTAGTATAACTTTAACAATTTAAATTAATTATTACTTGTAATCAATGAAAATAACTGCTATTTCACAATCAGGGCGCAGATACTTGAAAACGTCTGGCAAATGACAGCATTTCAGCAGATCAGCAGAGCCAATGAGCACACATACTGTGCCCTTGCCAATGAGCACACATACTGTGCCTTTCTATAGCCACATATGTCTATTTCTCATCTCCTAAATGTGTCAATTATGAGCACTTACATTATACTGACCAAAAACTATAACCTCTCTATAGCACATAAAAGTAATATGCAACAGCCTGTATAAACTTAAAATTAAGCTTGGTGAACAATGTTTCACTCTTCAGTCTTGCTCAGAAAATGTTTATCTATGTAGGCTATTTAGTTAAAAGAGTGGGCCCAGGAAATCCAATGAATACGTTTCTCTGTCATTTTTATCATGTGTTCAAGTGCCATGGACCAAGATCCAGAAAACCTGATGCAACTCTAAGGTCAATGTCATTTACTAGGGGATGTTCCTGAATTTAGGAACTAGAGAAAAACTGCTTAGGAGTAAATCCTTGCTCTATTGCTTAGCAGCATAAAGGAAAGGATGCCTCAGTTTTTCAATCTATAAGATAGTGGTTGTGATTATTAAATGAGCTTATTTTGTAAAATTGCTTAGAACAGTATTTTACCCATATGCAAATGCTCAATCGAGGTTAATTTTCATCATCATCATCATCTTTAACTTTGTCATTATCAGAAGCATCCTGGTTACTGAGAGCATGATAGGTATTTAAGAAAAGATAAAAATTTAGTCCATACTCTGTCAGAAATGTTTTAGTTATCACATATTCAAACTTTTTTCATGGTGAAAATACGGAAGTCCAGAAGAATTAAATAAATTTCCCATAAATAAAGAGCTTGTTAGAGAAGATCCTTGCTGCAGCATATCAGTATGGAATCATCCAACAGTTCTCAGAATACCAAGGGCCAAGATTCCAAACAGTATCTTTTATTGGATTGGATACAGTGTGTTGTGGCTGTGTGAATGGTTTCCTTTAAGTTATGCAGTGCATGGCCAGCGTAGTTGTGTGAGGTTAGTTTGAAAAGGGAATTTTTCAATGAAAGATATTTTTTAAATAAAAAGTTACATAATCATTGGAAAATGCAAGAGTATATAAATAGAACGTAAAGATAATTAATCTATAATCATCCTGCCTCTAGATAACCACTCTAAACATGCCAGTATTTTTCTTTCAGTCTATATCATTATGTCCATATTATTATCATTAATTTTTTATATAAAACTTGTTAGGCAATTCAAAGTTCATTTATTTAACAAAGGGAAGAGGTGGGGGGAAGTACATACCTATCTCCTTAACACTTAGTTCTTGGTGTTTTCATTTGAGTTCCTAATATTTCAAATGTGAGAAGCTGACTTTGCTTCTTTAGAAATCTTTAGGGCATAAGGGCAAACAGTTTGTCTTTTGATTTATTACTTCACTGTTGTAATTACTTTAGCTGTATAGAGTATGTACCTCTTTACACTGAAACATCCTTCCACCACACACACAAATACATTTTATTTTCTTTCATGTGGATTTCAGAATTATCTTGTCAAAATCCACACTATAGGCTCATAAAGATTATAAGTTCTATTACCTCGAACCTATAAATCTTGATAAGAATGTCATTTTTATATGTTTACTTTTTATGATTTAGACAATTCTGAATTCTATTTTCTATTAATATATGTTTATTGGTATATTGACAGAAGTTTGTTTATAAAAAATATATTGGACCTATGCAGACTTTGCTAAAATTATTCCTAGAATACTTTTATTCATTCAATTTTGCTACTATTTTAGCTTTTTTAAAACTAGCTAGAATAATTATTATTCCTCGAATAATTTTATTATGGAGAAAATTTCTGGAAAAAACAACAAAATAACACATCATTTTCTCTAGCATATCTTTTTCTTTACATTTCATAATTTGTTCTTATGATCAGAATTTCCAAAGCAGTAGCTAAAAACTGTTTTTTATAAAATAAATACATTCATTTCTTTGTTTTAGAGTTTCACCAGTCAGAATGGTATACTGTAGATTTCAAAGTCTAGTATTTTATAGTGTTTCTTTTTTCAAGAATTGATATTAAATTTTATCTTATTCTAAATATATGTTAACATTGTATGCTTTCTTTGTGAGTCTGTCGATGTAGTATATAATTACTGATCAACTTCCTCATTAAAAATCCTGTTTTTCTTGGAATATACTCACTTTGATTATTGATTGCTGATGAGAAATAAGTGAGGGAAAGGAGGAATTCTTGATCAAGAACTCCATGATTTAACACATGTTTTTTGAACAGGAAGAACATCTTTCCTAACTAATTGGAGAGAGGAAGGATCCTGTGCTAGGAGTTGTGTTCTCTAATGGCCAGATTCTCTGATTCTTGGGACATAGCCAGATGTGGAAGCCTAATTACTATAACCACAAAACCCACAAAAACAGATTTTGGGCTGATAGTGAAGGCTTTAGTGTATGAAGTCAGTGCTAAGCATTTATTAGTGAACTTTTCACAAAATGCTCTGGAAGCCAAAAATATCGGTAGTTGTAACTCAAGAACAATAAATGTATAATCGTCACATGAAGAAGAAATAGTATAAAACCCTTTTCAAACTCTTACTTTTTCTGTGGCTCTTCACCTCCACATAATTTTACAGAAAGTAGGCTATTGAAACAAAACATTTAAAAATAAATGAATAAAATTTATATTAATGTTTCATTTGCCTTTTTAGCCATATCTACATTTATCTTTTTGATCTAATGCACTTTAATTCATATTATTTCTCAATCACTGCCAGAAGTAATAACAGATTATATAGTAGCCCAGGCAGAAATATAATGAGGGCATTCTAATGTTATTTGGTGATGGTGAGTGAGTATGGCGGTGTTCTAATCTTCACAAGTGGAATTCTAGACATTAGAGATCTATTATTTTTATCCTTTGTTCCCCTACTTTGTTCTGCCCAAAACAAGAACAATCTTCTCTATTTTATGCCTACCAATATTTTGAAGACATACTTTCATAAGAGCACACTTCTGTATTTTAATAAAGATACAACTTTAAATTTTATAGCACAAATTTTCCAAACACTATTTTTATATCTTCTACCTACAAGCTAGTTTTTTAAAAGATAGGTATACTTACATTTAAGCACTATTTTGTCATTTATGAACTATCTATTGGGTTTAGAGTTAAAAATGCTTTAGTGGTCATCTATCCCAAATTTACCTTTGCTTCCATAATGGAAGGAAAACCAAAATCAAAGTCTCCCGCTCTAGATTTAGACCTTTGAACCATCTCATGAATAGCTACTCTGTCTCCTGCCATTTTCTGATGCAGTTCCAAGTACAAACCAATGAAGTGATTGATTTGTGTGTATTAATAGAGTGTGTCATATTATGAGAAGGTTGGTAATTGCTAACAATGACCCTTCTCATCTAAAATCCTGCATGCCTGACTCTTCTAGGTGTTTGAGGAGAGATCTCCTCTACTTCCTTGGTACTAGGATGTTCCAATTGCTTTTGGGAATCGATACAGGAAATTAGGAGGATTAGATCCACTGTCACTTTAGGTATAAATGTCAATTTTATGGTGTATTTTAGTTTCTGAAAAGTTTAAATGTGGGGTGAAGAAAACCCAAAATATTGCTGTCTTTCATTTTTAAAGGAGTCTCTCAGTCTAATCAGATCATGACATGCATTACACTAGTTATGATCTTACTTAGATGTGTATTTTGCCATTAATCTAATTTTTAAAATTGTATTATATAACCTAACATGTATAAAATGTTAGCTTGAAGAAGGCATTCAAAAACAGATTTTCTGTTGTTCATTCTATTTTATTATGACTATTGTTATTAGTTTGCACACCGTGCTAAATTTTTGATAACATTTCTTACATTTTTGCCTAGAATAAGGAACTAGACAAAATTATGGGTTTTCTTTTCATAGAAAATTTAAGCTTGAGGTAGATTCTGCGGTTTGCTCTGGAATTCCCAAGGGCTTAAAATCTCCAAGTACTGTGTTTGCGATACTCAGTTAAAGAGTTTGAAAATTCTTCCTCTTTCAGAGACATGAGAAAATGAATTTCCTATCAGAGCTCTGAAAGCCTTAATAGAGAGATGGGTTTCCATGACTGGGTAAGTATAATGAAATATGCCCCGGGGGAAAAAAGTCTCTAGTTAAATTCAGTGGGCTGGTCCTTCAATTCAGATTTCACAATGCCTCTCACCACATGTGAGACCTTTAAGAAGGAATTTCACTCCCTTTTTCAACTACATTTTACAACATCCAAAGTGAAAGGGAACATGTTTGTATCTGGGAATTGCCAGAGGTAGAACTATTTTGATGGTACTGGAAATAATTGCTAATATTTCATAGAAGTTGTCAAGCTTTCTGAAATAAACTGCATCTTTGAATCTTTCAGACAGATGCCATTTATATTAATTTTCCTCTTGTTATCTAACGGGAAATTATATTTTTCGTTTAAAATTCACACTGTTTTAATTCATTGTAAAGATATACAGGGAAAAAAGAAGGGGATTGAAATATTATGACTGTTGTTACGTTCTTTCTGTCTGAAACATGAATTTATATGCCTCACAATTATTTTTCTGAGAGTTATGATTAAAGTGATCTACATTTCAATCTTTGCACATCAGTAATCATTTATTTATACAGGATTTTTCAAATTTCTCCTCACTTTGTCTTCCTCTTAAAATTAAAAAAAAAATTGCTAGTAACTGGAAATAGGTCACAGATATCCAGGAAACGTAATTTGGCAATAAATGCTGTTTTGAAGAACACTTCATGGTTCGTGGATAAATATTTCTTTAATGTGTGTAATTACTGGATCAGCAGAATAAATGTGGTCATGTCCTTGTAATTAATACATTGTCAAAAGTTCATTTAAGTATAATAATTTTACTGGGAAAATGCTGTCTATGTGTTTCCTACAATAATTTGTTAAATTAAGTGCAATAAATATAAAACTACTCTTAGAAATATATTTATTTTTTCAGGTTCTTTTTCACTGAGTGTCACATAGTGCTTTTAAGAATCCTCTCCACACATTTTCTTTATAGTAGCCCTTACCTCTTCAATTAAAAACCCTCATTCAAGGATATGGGTAGATACTAAATATTACAACTGACTTCTAAAAATTTAATTTTAGCTTTAGAATATTATAACATAGCATATGTTATAGCTTAGATTGAAAATATTTAGCTGGGAATCATGCATACTGCCAACTGGTCTTGCTCTTAATACAGGATACTAGTAAAGCATGGCTGTCCCTGTCTGCACTCAGCTGAACATTTATCTGTAGAGACTAGAGTTTTAGCAACACAGAATTCTAGAGCTGGAAGGGCTCTCTGAGATCACCCCCTTGCAACTCCTTCATTTTATAGTCTTGTCACATTGCTCCAAGCCTGCCACAGAAGGATGCTGGGCTCTGCTCTGTGCAACAGCTGTGGGCACTCAAGGAGGACATGATAAATTAAAGTTGCTTTCTTTTTAATGTTATGGCCAAAGGGCTGCAGGGAAATATGGTTTCCATTACTTGACATTTTACCTGTGTTGGGCATGTAGCTGCTAGTTCTATAAATAAAGAGCAGTGAGGAAACCAGAGACACTCTATAGCATTGGAGATAGAAAGCACTGCATGGTAGACATTGCTTGAAGCGCTCTACAGGTAGCAAAGACTTTTTATTTCTCCTCTACCCAAGTAATTGATGGATGAGGGACAAAGGACAGAAAAATTGTAAAGTGTGATAGAGGGTACAACAGGTGAAAAGGAGAATGGACAGATACTAAGTCCAGCAAAGATTGGTAAATTTTGACCACTTGATAATGCCTCATGACATCTTTGATTATAGCTTTTTTTTTTAATCATCAGAAACTGTCTCCAGATAACAATTTCAAATATTATACAGTTTAAATCAATTTTCCCTTGGCTTTCTATGGGCCTTATAATCACCCTGCCAGTTCAAAATCTAGCCTGCTTCAGTGAAGGTAGCAAGTTTGCAGTTAAATCCAGTTCTTCTTATTTTACTGGTCCTCCTTGCCCTATAACAGACTACCCATCCTCGGTGATGCTTCCAAAATACCACTAACTTAGATTTACTGTTTGCATTTGGGGTTGACCAAAGAATGTTAAACAGGAAAGAGTTATTAGAACTTAGCCAAGTGTAGCAAATTCTTAGAATTCAATATTAGGCAGTGTGATATCTAAAAATGTATTACCGTTTTCCATCTTGGAAATCACTTCACTGATCATATATCCCTGTTTAGAGCTTTGGCCTCTTCACTTAAAACCTGGGCTCTGCATTCATTCATTGGTTCTTCTATACACCTTCTTCTTCATCTGTCTCTTTTTCTGTCTTGGGCTGCTTGTAGAAATATTCTCCTCTGGTGACACAGAATCATTTCGTACTCTAAATTGCCCTCTTCCCTAAGATCATAGGCTGATGGGCTCATCTTATACACCTCAGCAGACATCAAGAAAGATTCCTAAACAAGAAGCAATGTCCCTTCATGTAAATTATACTACTCCTGAATAATACAAAAACAGCACAATATATTCTTGCACTAAATATTTTTTTCCTCTTTGCACCACTTAAGTCTGATTTGAGTAACCATAGAAAGCATATAAGGTGGAGGGAGAAGGGAAGGCTTCTCAATGCCTTGGAGAAATTATGTGAAAATATATAGTGGATAGATTTGATGGATGGATGGATGGTTGGATAGATAAGGTAGATAACAGGTTGGGAAACAGAAAATAACCAGGATTTTGATTACAAACAAATAAGCATGAGGTACTATATTATGATCTAAATATATGACTGCTCAAATAATAAAGAATTCAGGAACTAAGTTGGTAGAACTTTATAGGAACTTTTGGTTCACAGTCATAGCACATGGACATGTTGAGTATGGTTGTTTATAGATATGGTGAACTGAGGCAGGTTAACTTTGAACTTAATTGAGCCAGGCTTTTGGGATCTTACCTTGCATGTGTCCCTGGTACTGGTAGCAGCTTTGGCAATAGACTTATGTGGTTATATATTTGCATACATGGTCAAACATTTACAAAATAGGATATTTTAACTATAATAGGTTAAAACTACTGCTTGTTGATCATCCAACTTCCTCTTAATTTCTCTTCCTCTTCATTAGGGAGTATTACCATGACCATAGGCTGTCGGGAATCTTACTCAAGGGAAGTTGAGTTGGTGATACATTAAGTTTAGTAGACTAGACCTATGTGGTTCAAGCCACTTTTGTGGGGTTGCCAGATAAAATCCAGGACACTAATTAGGACCAGTTAAAATCCAGGACTGAATTTCAGATAAGGAACAGATAAGTTTTTAGTTATAAGTATGTATAAAAATTACTTGTTGTGTATAGAACATGAGAGAGAGTGACGTGAGAAAAATAATGTGTGTATTTATACATATATATGTATATGCTCTCTTGCCCTCTTCCCCAAGATCACATGCTGTTGGTCTCAACTTATACACCTAAGCAGACATTCAGAAAGATTCATGTACATATATATATGTGTGTATATATATGTATATGACTGGGTCACTTTGCTGTACAGCAGAAATTGACAAAATATTGTAAATCAACTATAATAAAATTAAAAAAAACCTTACCTGTTGTTTATATGAAATTCAAGCTTAACTAGCCAGCCCCTCTTTTTGTTTGCTAGATCTTGCTATAGCACACTTCCATGTTTGATTTCCGCTAGTCATCCTAGTACCAAACAGTGAAGAGGGGTGCTTCTCCCCCACTGAACCTGCTCTCTATGCATCAGGACCCAAAGGTGTGAACTCCGAGATCACATTGCAAACTGAAATGTCATGGCCAATGCTGCCCTGGCACTGGAAGAACACAGGTGGCAGAAGAGAAACAGGGTTCAGGGTCTCCTAAGTCTGAAGCTGTATTGTGAAAATAACTTCCCACATATTATAGCACATAAATTAAAAAAAAAAAAGAATCTCACAGAAGTTTTCCCAAATTTAACAACAATCCTAAAATTTCACATGCTCTTAACAACAGTGAGCTATGATAATGAAAGTAACTTTTCTAAACTACCAATAAAGAAAAATGAAATAGGAGTTCCCATTGTGGCTCAGCAGAAACAAATCTGACTAGTATCCATAAGGACGCAGTTTGATCCCTGGTCTCACCCCGTGGGTTAAGGATCTGGTGTTGCCATGAGCTGTGGTATAGGTCGCAGATGTGGCTCGGATTCTGCGTTGCTGTGGCTGTGGCACAGGCCAGCAGCTACAGCTCCACGTCAACCTCTAGGGAAATTCCACATGCCATGGTGTGGCCCAAAAAAGACCAAAAAAAAAAAGAAAAAGAAAAATGAAATATACTAGAGGCAAGGTCTTATTACATTAAATTAGAATCATTAAGAAATTGTAATTTTATAGGTAATCAAAGAATGTACAACCTAAGAATGTAGGAGAAAAATGATTCCAGAGATGGACCAGGTGGTCAATTGATAAAAATATTATTTTTCAAGATTTTGTGATGTTCACCATATTCAGCAGTTTTAAAAATGGTATTTCAGTGTGCTTTATCATTCTAACTAAATATGTATATATTCACAATTTGTGTCCCTATTTTTAAAGATAATTCTCAAAATTATAAAAGCTTTTGGCTTGGTGTGATGGCTTGAGCATCATTCAGAGATTCATAGAGTTATTTTCATACTGCGTTTGGTTTGTCTTGTACATCTGAATTCTTTCCAGTTAGGAAAAAAAAAAAAAAGAACAACTGTGATTTTGAGTCAGTTACCATCTACTGTGGCATGATAGTTGGGAATTACCTGTGGTGTCACATTGTCTGTGTCCAGTTCAACCCCCTTTTTCTTTTTACCTTTATGACTCTAGGCAATTTGCTTGGGTCTCCCTGTGCCTTAATGTGGCATAAATATTTTGCTAGGACTAAGTGAGAAGATACATGTCATGCACTTAGAAGAACAGCTGACACATAGTTTAAAGTCTTAATAAATTGTGAAGAATATTACTACCATTATTGTCAGTGTTATCGTTAGACCAAAAATTCACCCCATCTAATTCATTAAAAAGCAGCAGGTGCAAATGGGAGTATGTTAGGCTCACAGTCTTATGGATCATTTAAACATCACTTCATGAGAGTGTCTACATAAAGATAGATAGGTTTTAATAATGGAATTCAAAGAAAAAAATGTGTGATGATAAGTGTCTCTTACTGTGCAGTCCAAAATGAAAACCATCCACAGGCTCAGGGTTATGTTCATGCTGTATTTGATCTGTCTTCTGGATTTGGGGTTCTCTTTAATATTGGAAAAAAAAAAGAGTAGCTCTGATTTTGAGTCAGTTATCAACTACTTATTCTTAAGAGGCAGAAATTATATAAAAGATATTCGCTTCTCAATACAAAGAGAGAAAATATTATAGCATATGATTCTCTACTTTAGACTGTCAACGTGATTCAGAATAAAATCATACCACTTAAAGTTACATTTGCTTAGCCTCACATCACATCCACAGTTGAGCCATATAAACAATATGCTCTTCTCCAGGAGAAAACATAATTGGGCCACCAGTCTAGATGGTCTTGGGACAGTTATACCTGCTTCAGTGGGAAAATCAAGTACTTGCTGACCCTGCTTATAAACGTCTATGACATCCATTAATTCAGTGTAATAATTTGATGGTGAGCATTCAAAATAGACGCAAGTATGTTTGAAGTAAAGAAAAGTAGTTATTTTAAATATAAGAAAATTATCATAGAGAATGAACAAACTGAGTGTTACTGACTGAATGGTGTATGTTAAAACTCTAACCATCAATTTGATAAAGATGGGACTTTGGGGAACTAATTAAGTTAAGATGAAATCATGAGGGTGGGGCCCCATGATAGGACTAGTGTCCTTATAAGAGGATAGATACCCGAACTCTCTCCCTACCATGTGAGGATACAGTGAGAAATTGGCCTTCTGCAAGCCAGGAATAGGGCCCCCACCTAGGAACCAAATCAGTCATCACCTTGATCTTGGATGCCCCACCTTGCAGTACTGTGAGAAATAAAATCTGTTGTTTAAACCACCTAGTTTTGTTATACTAATCTGAGCTAAGACAGTGTACGTTGAAATATATCCTGTATTACTCTAGAAGTTTGTTGGCTTTATTATACTGCTCTGTATGACATGATGCCATTTTTTGTCAGGGTAACCTGTGCTAGATTTCCTTTTAATGTGCTGTCTCCCATCACGGTGCTCTCAGTATGCTCTTTCCCACTGTATAGCATTTATCTAAATGAGCTGAAATTACAGATTTTCTCTCCCCACAGGTTTCTGAGATCTTTAAGTCCCCATTTTTCTGTACCCCCATGTCTCCTACAAAGTTATGCTTTCAATAATGTTGTTTAACTTAATGAGATCAGGATATATATGTTTTACTTGCTTAATATGTCACTTGGCTACTTTGATATCTACTGACTGCCAATAATAATTGCATTATAATTACAAAAGTAAATCACATTGAACCTTTTCATTTTTATTTCAAATCCTCAATCCCATTTCAAATGAGAAACTTATGCACTGGGTTTTGTAGAATGAATATCTAATGCATAAGTATCAAATAAAGACCCAATATGTATGAGGTGAAATTAAGCAGTAATTCTAGAAGTATTACTGGAAGTAATTCTGGAAGAATACCAGAAAACCTTGATCTTCACATCTCAGAATATGATTCCAAATTCCTAGTAAAGTTGTAGAGAGTGGAAAGTTACCTTGAAAACACATTTTTCTCTTACAGTCTGTATTTCACTTTTCTAAGTGTTTTTCTAAGTGTTTATTGCCCTGAACTACCACCATTCTCAAACACAAGTAGAAGAAGCCCAGAGTTCAGTTACTGAATTCCAAACATCATCAGCACAGGGACAAATGCTTAGGTAAGGCTCACATCTATCATTCTGATTGGTACATATGGTAATTTTCTCTAAATTGGCCGGTTTTCTCAGGCTACTGTATCATCCTGAGATATTAAGTTTTTAAATTGGCTCTTCCCACCTCTTTTAAAGTTAGATGGCTGATTGCTGTCACATAATTTAATGATCTAGTCCAATCTATACAATGACTCTGTAACATGGGCAAGATAATTGTAGATGAATTGCATGCCATTAATCAGTTGGCTTTTTGTTCTTACATGTCCCATTGCTTATCATTCAAGGAAGAAAATTGTCTTTTGACAGGCGTCCCTTTGCAGCCTTTTTACTGTCCAATAACATCAAGGCTGAGATTTCAAAAGATAAATGAGAATGATATAAGCGTTGAAGAGAGAGACTTCAGTTAAAGGCCTGTTTATCTAGGAAATATTTTTGGCGTAATTAGAAATTTGTATCGTTGGAGAATAAGTCATAGAAGGCATATATATATATATATATACATATATATATGTATATATATATATATATATATATATATATATATACATAGCAATAGTTAAATAAAACAGATTTTCTCATTAGAGATCCACCAGTTTATGTAAGAGGCTATACTTCGTTGTGAAAAGGATAACAACAAACTCTAATTTTTGGTAAGCATCCCCTTCTCTTTCCACCCCTAACAGACATTAACTGTCTTTAAGGTGGACCTTTAAGTGATAAGCTAGGCACTCTGTTGGTTGTCATGCTTTACTTCCTCACAGGTAGGAAACATGCCGCTTTAATCGTGTGTTCCCATAGCCTAGTTCAAGTATGTAGAATTTATTAGATACTCAATTAGTATTTCTTCAACTAAGCCAATCTAATTTTGATCTTGAAGGCTAACACTGCAACCAAATAGTTATTACTTGGGAAATAAATCAGTATGAGCCTTCTGGATGGAGAGTCAACACAGTAAGGAAAATAATGACTTTTCCAACTGTATAGAAGGGACAATTAGCAATTTGAATGCAAAGTAAAAATTCTCCTTTTGTACTCAATATGTGTCATAGAGTTATTTCAATTTATTTCACTTAATCTTGAAAGATGAGATCAAATGGGAATTTAAAATTATTTCGTATTAAACATATCCATATAATTATACTTACATACACATATACATGTACTTGTATGCGTGTATTTTCTTTTGCTTTTTTTTTTTCTGCTAAGTTAGGCTTTGTGAGTTAAATCCCTGACTGAACCGCTTGTAGTAAATTGCTCCTCTAATGCATCTAAGTGCAGGGATGAGGGAAAGAGATGGACTTTGCTTGTCTTTGAGACAGATTTTCTTGATGTTATACCAGATGTTCTTAAATTTACTCTTTGTTTCTCTTTTTTTGACTGTTTCCACTTGCATCCTCTGGGGTAAAGATGTTTCTATGGGAATGACTCTCAATCAGGATTGTATGTTTCTTGATAATAACTTAAAGGCAAACTCTAAACTGTTGTGAAGAGACTGATGGCCCCTAATAGTCATGGGGGCAAAGTTAAAAATCTACAGGGAAACATTTTTATGAGATTATTTCAGCATTAACATAAAATATTCTTTATTTCTTTCAAGCAGAAAATATTTGAACAAATAATATCTTACTAATGGCATTTAGTCTCTTAGAGCTAGACTGTTTTTTTAGGTAGAAACAGAAAAAAAAGAAAAAAAACTATTCCTCCTATTCTTTTCTAGCTGCTTCTTCACCTATACAAATCTTTACCTATTCATCGCTCCTATTTCTTTCTCTTAAAAATCTTTATTTTAGTATAATCTGAAATGTGGCACCTCGATGAAAAGCAGATTTTTTTTTGGTTGTTTCTTTTTCTTTTTAAGAATGCTTAGATTTTTTCAGTACTACGTATAATGCCAACTCTTCTTAATAAGAAAAAACATAGTCACGCGCTTAAGTAAAAACAGGGCAAAGTGGCTAGCAGTCAGATAAGAAGAGCTTCATCAAACACCAGGACATATGAATGTGTAAGAATGAATGATCAGAAGTGAGCTTTAAATCAATTTTATCTTCACCATTTTAACATCAAGAAGAGTTGTTAGTTGTAAACCAATTGTTATGCAACTTAATGAACTAATTAGGAAAATCAGTTGCAATAATAGTATTGGTACAAACTGATCTGAATATAAAAAGTAGAATTAGAATTCTAATACCAAACTTTTCACACTAGAAAGCCTACATAATACTGTTGATAAGATCTGCTCTTTGTAAAATTAATCATAGACAGTTCTTCATTTACCAAGTTTGATTTTTATAATCCATTCTTCTATAATTGTGATATTTCAAGGCTGTGTGTATATGCCTTGCAGTCTGCCAGAATGGTCTAGTTAATTTCTTAAATGACTTTGTGTAAACTGGCTCCATTGTTTTTTTTTCCTATTCCTTTGCTTCATTTAGTGAATGAATGGCTGTCATCCAGTGATATAAAATATCAAGATCTCTGCCCAAAGACCACACTTGGGCTAGCAAGAGTGCTATACCTGCCTAGTTGAATCACAGACAGAGTAAGAGCATACTGGAACAAATGCGCAAATAATAGGGAAAAGCCATCTGAATATTGCTTAGACCATTTTAAGATGGAATTTTCCAAAGATGGAATCATAAACTCCAGAAGATATATGCCAATTGTCACTCCTATCTTTTGTTTCCTAAGTTGCGCATTTTTAATATGAATGAAATATTTTCCTCAGAGGTTATTGGGTAATTGTTTCGATAGTTACATAATTGTATATCTTAGTGATGAAATATTTATGCATGCAATTCAAGTTATCTGTTGTAAAAGGAAAATATTTAACCATAGTAGACTAATGGTACATAGGGAAAATGGGTGTCAAAAGAAATTTATTGTATCTTCCAAGTACTGCTTTTTGTGATAAAATACAATTTGTATGATTGCAAAGTAGTGTTGTTTATTTTTCCAGTCAAAAAGTCACTGTCAAAAGTATGTTTGGGGAGGAAAAAATGGCCTTAAAACAAATGTATCACAGGGAATATCTAGGTTGTTTAAAAAAAAAAAAAACCTAGGGCAGCATGTTAAAAATGAACATTTCCAATACAATTTGTCACCCATGCATAAATCTTGCTGACATTTTCAGTCACTTTAATAGCTTGCCCATTTTATAAATCAGTATGAACTTGCACAGTTGCAAAAAGTGTGTATTTTGAACATCTCATTTGCATACTTTACCAAAAGCCAATGAGGCAGTGGGAGCAGCACTGGTGATCACAATACGTGTTTGGGGAGAGGCAGAGGAATCAGTAATGGCTTTGCCTTTAGGGATTGCTATACTCCATAGGGGACGAAAATGAGAAATATTTTTCAAACAGCAGGGGTAAAGGTTTTAAAACTAGAAACACATGGAGTGATAAAGATGTTAGTGCCACAGGGCGCATAGCAGGAAAAATTTACAATGTAAAAACTGTAATTTCAGCATTAGGAAGTAATAATCGTGTTTCATCATTGTTATTAAAGCATGACCCTTAAAGTCACATAAATTAGATATAAGTTTCAAGAGAACTTTATTAATCTTTAGCAGGAAAATATTAGGAAAGTTTATTATCAGATAAGATTTTCAGGGGGAGACACATTCTCCTGAGTGTGTGTGTGTGTGTGTGTGTGTGTGTGTGTGTGTTCTCAAGGAAACCCATATCATTTCAAAGGGTAAATAAAACTTTGCTTACTATTAGCCTGTGAGTATAAATAATACTGACAGATAGCTCTTATTCTTTTAAATTAGTAATTTGATGAGATAATACGATATACAAAAAAAGGGGACTGACCCATCCAGAATGGTTCTACTTGTCCAGAGTAAAATAGTAGATGGAAACTTAAAGCTTACTTTTAATAATGAATGTTGCTAACAATTATTAAATTAGTAAAATATTTTGGACTTCTTACAATTTTAAAAAAATTTATAACTAAATAATGAGGTTTTATCAGTAGTTCTGTGACAAAATTAGTGAAAAGTTATAGCTTAGAGAATGGCAGAACCAGTAATTATTGATGGACTTTAAAGAACTGCTTATTAAAGAAAATTATTTATTTGGTGGTGAATATGTTACTTCCAAATGAAAATCTAGATTATGGGTGAATTAATTATCAATGGATATTGAAGAACTATTTATGTAAAAAGGTAATTTACTTGGTGGTAAATATACTTATTCAGAACCAAACATCTAGATTGTAGGTGAAATATTATTTTTACCAATTAATACTTCTCTCAAAAGTCTGGTTTTAGAATTTGTGAACTAAACCTGTATCTGTGCATAATTATTTAGGTAGAATTCAGTCTTGCCAAGTTAAGAGGAAAATAACTTGTTCCTAGGTTAATTTCTTGATTTTTTTCTAATAATATATTTTAACATTTGTGGAATAGGATGGTGAGTTGTAAAACACAAATTTTATAAAAAATAATTTTAGGACAGTTAACTTTCCTCAAATACGTTATAAACTGAGACAAAGTAAATTTATTTTAGTGTGACATCAGAAATCCATTTTTACATACAAGTAAAAATTGTTGTAGAAGATAAAGGAGAATATAAACAAGCATTAAAATAACTAGTTTCTACAAAAAAATGTAGCCACTTTTAACATTCTCATATGTACTATTCCAGAGTTATTTATAAGAATATGTATATAATCTTGTAATTTTTATTTTATGTGTGTTAATATAGGCATATACTTTTAAATAGAACTGTATTTTTAAAAATAAAATTGTTATTATATTGGCACATGCAATACATGAGCTATCACTTAGTAAAGTTTGGGCAAGTAGAAAGCATATAGAATTTGATAGAATGGCAATGCAGGATCATTTAAAATTAGATTACTTAAAAACAGAGAACTTCCAATAAGATATTAAGCTTGTGTCATAGACTCCATCTTAATAATGTCTGCTACGATTTATTTAACAATACCTTCTAATTCATAAATATTTCTTATATTTTTCTGTTATGAGTAATTATTTTACGTGTTTTGTGAGATATTAAAAATGTTTTCAAATTGATGAAAGTGATATTTATCGTCTTAAAAAAGCAGTAGTCGACCATAGCAGTAAGTTGACTGACAGTCTATATTCCATTGCAGAATCATGAAGCAAATAGTTTTCACTGCAATTGCTAATTTGATGTGAAGAAAACAAAAGGACCTGGTGATAGGGAATCCATGAAACACAAGATGACTGAGAAAATAACAATTCTCGGTATGCTCATATTCTTTTAACTAAAGGTAATATAGATATAGGAACTGGATTACAGTAGAAAGAGATTGAGATTGAGTTGTAAAGTATTTGCAAAGGAAAAGAACATGGTATATACCCTGTATAGTATAGTGTTATACTAGTATAATTGTATAGTCTGTATTATACTTACAATTAGAATGAGATAGAAAAAAATAGAAAGTCAGTAAATTGAAATAACAATGATCCTGCAATGCTAAATCATTGAGAAAATAAATCATAATTAAACCAGCTTATGAAGAGCACTGGCAGGCTGCCAATGATAAGGGAAGAATAAGTTTGATCTTTGGTTCAATGCATAAGGCAGGTAGAATTTGAAAATAAGGAGAAATAATAAAAATCTTTTCTATGCTTTAAGAACAAGTAGATGAGATTGCTTTCCTTTGAGGAATCTTATGTTCTGTCATCAGCTATAGCTGTTCTATTCAATACATATCACATTTATGCTATTTCAACAACATTTTTATCATGTTTGCTAAAGAGTGATATTTAAGTTTACGTTATGTCCATGAAGAAAGTCACGTTGAAGAATTTACATATCAATATACCCACCCTATAGAGTGAGAGCTATTCTAATATGTTAGTCAACTTTTGATAGGTTGTGTTGCATTAACAAATTACCATCAAATATAGTATATATTTATTTCTTACAACATCACATGTCTACATGTCTACAATTGTGCATTTTCTGTGACTCTGACTTACATTCATTCTTGATTCTGGTTTAAAAGGTCACTATGAAACAATATTATGACCCCTAAATCCTCATTTCTAATAATCTCCTCTATTTTATTAATCAGAGACTGTTACATAGTAAGCCTTGATATCCATGCCATATCCATGTCGCATCCCATAGGAAGGCTCTGCAAATAGTTAGAAAATGGGTTATATGTATCTATAACATTTTTATGGGGATAGAAATTAATTTGGGGACAATAGTAAAATGTGTTCTATTTTTAAATACAATGATATAATTTACCACATTAGTAGGTTTTGACATGAGAGCATCTAATGCAATTTTTTTTTCCAGTTAGTTGCTATAAATGTATTTGTTTTTGTTTGCTCCGCCACCCTGCCATGGTAGCTTTTTAGTTTGGTTCAGTCTCACTTGATTATTTTTGTTTTTGTTGCCTGTGCTTTTGGTGTCATATCAAAAAAAGATAATCCTTGCCAGTATAGGTTTATTCTAACCATGAGATTGGTGGGAGGTAGGAGATAACGGTGGAGTTGGTGAGATTGGAAAATGATGCTGATAATTTCACTGACAAAACCACTGGAAAGGAGAAAGCAAAAGAATTCACCAAGAGGGTAGGAAGCCTTTTCAGGCTCACTTTGTTCTCTGCTGGGAATCTCTGCCATAAAGAGTGGAGTTGTTACCATCTGTAGTACCGCCTGCTATTTGTTCAGGATAATCTATACTCTTTTTCTTCCAAGGTAATCAGGTTGTCCCTAGGAAGTAACTGCCCAGTCAGGCAACTGAATTCCCAGCCTCCTCCAGGGTTAGACAAGCCACAGGACTACACTCTCTTTGATGGGATATTTGTCGGTGTGATGTCTGCCACTTTCGTGTCTGTTTCCATAAAAGTTCCCATGTGGAACGTCGTGTTTCCCCACCCCCCTTCCATGGAGACGGAAATAATTGATTTTTCTGTCTTTGAAAGCCACATGTTGAAGATAGAAGAGCTGTTGTAGCCTGTGTCTATGAATGTGGCAGAGACTTCCCCATTCCTAAGTCTCTTTCCTGTACTGTTACAGGAAAGAGAAAGAAAATTCTGTGTTTGAGCCACTCTTATAAGATCTATTTACTATAGGGATTTGCTTTCCCTAATACATTCTTCTAATAAATTTTCTTCTTAGTCATTAGTAATATTGCCTCTAAAACTTGACTTTTCCCTGCTCAGTGTCTCCCTCTTGCCTACAGAATAAAGTTAAAATTCTTCAGTGAACCTTTTAAAGCCCTTATCAAATATTCTACATTTCTACCACTTTCATATTACACATTCTTTAAATAACAAATACTACCTTAGTTTCTCTAATACCATGCATTTTTCAACTTCTGTGACTTTGATTATTCTCTCCTTTCCGGTAAAGCATCTCACTTTTTTTGAAAACCTATTGATTCTTTAACTCTGCATATACATCTTGCATATATTGTTCTCTGAAACCAAACATTAAGAATTACTTGCTGCCACAGTGAAAAAATTAATGACATTTATTGGCACATGTCCTATGTTATAGGAATTAGTATAATTTTCCTGCCTTAGGTAATCTACTCCTATAAAGAACACTGTTTCCTCTTTATATATTCTCCACACAGTATCCAGTTTTCAATTACTTGCATCTTTTAATTGTAAACACTATCTTGAAAGTTAACCAGGGAATCTATGAAAATTAATTGGTAGATTTTATGCCATCCATTGGTGATACGGTCAGTTAAAGCTTCTAGGGGTATAAATAGACAAAATTGACTCACATTGTATATAAACATTGATAGATGAAGATGACCCTTGATGAATTAGAATATTTTCTTGAATTTTGAAAGACTAGATGTTGCTGGAATGTGATGTTGCTTTCGGGCAATTAAATGTCTCCTCTTGTCAAGAACTTCATTCAACTTACAAGCAAAGGATACCATATTTTTATGCAAAAGGGAACACATCCATCCTGAAGGTATAGGACTCCATCTGTGAGAGGCAGAATTTATATATTAAATATAGCTCTCTCTATTGACACATAAGTTTTACTTTTCTCAGCTCAAGTCAAATATCTCAGTGATTTTATCAGTTCATCTGTGGTCATGAAAGACTTTGATGGCAGAATTTACCTAAGATTTTTGTGGGGGGGGAGGGGTTTTTTGTTTGTTTGTTTTGTTTTGTTTTGCTTTTTAGGGCCGCACCTGTGGCATATGGAGGTTCCCAGGCTAGGGGTTTAATTGGAGCTACAGCTGCCAGCCTATGCAACAGCCACAGCAATGCCATACTCTTAACTCATTGAGGGAGGCCAGGGATCTAACCTGCAACCTCATGGTTCCTAGTCGGACTTGTTTCTGCTGTGCCACGATGGGAAATCCAGAATTTACCTAAGATTTTTGTCAGTGATTCAAGTTATCTTATGATTAGTTAAGGATATTACTACCTTTTTAAATAACATAAGCAATTACTTTATAACTTCTTTGGGTTTTTAATTATCTCATTTTTACTTGTAAGTTTTTTTAAAGTATTCATAAGTTTTCTGCAAAATGACTTACAGAGTAGATAATGAAATATGTTAGAAGAATATATAGCCACATTGATTTTTTACCCTAAGACATTTGTGGTTACAAAAAGCTATGACAAAAAAGGAATGAGATGTAACTTTTTTGAAAAATCTGGAGTGCTCTTGACAGACATCTTTTCATTATACATGAATTGTTACCAAAAACTCATTACTTTAGTTAACTCTCACTTTTCTTGATAGTAACCAAATATAGCATCTTCTACAGGATATTAAGATAAGGAAAAAAAATCATGTAATGATTCTGGTTATTCAGGGAAATAACAGAGTAGGAACATGTTTGTAATTAACCATAACGAATTTTTCAAAATTGAGGCAAGATTTCCAAACTGGAGATCATATATGGCAGAGACAAAGTTCTCTCTGACTTCTGAGTTAAAACTAGGATAAAATATCGCAGATCTTAAAGTTTAGGAGAATTGATCACACGTCATCAATATGGATTTGAATTGTGAATTCAATACCAATATTGACCCTGTTCTGTTTTTTTTAAGATTTCTGAATAAAGGCAGAATGCTCTAATTTTGCACAAGTAATTCTGGACTAATTTATTAAACAGAAAGGGGCAGAAAGAAGGCCTTGCATTTTGTGGCTCATCTAAGAATCCATAAATGATCCTCTTGATGTGGAGCTTGTATATGGCTACATGAACCTGATTATTTTTAGGACCGTTGGGTCCACCATTAGCATATATCTTTTACTTCTGTTTCTGAAAACTAACTATGTTATCCAACTCTTGTTTAATTTATTAATTAAACTGATTCATTGAAAATGTAATCAGTGTATAATATATGTCAACAGTTGTCCTAGGTATTAAGGATAAAGACACATATGTAAATATTTAGTATCTTTAAAAAAATCTAGGGAAGACTGTAAAGTTCTAACAGCCAGTATCTTCATAGGAAACAGCACATTCAAATTAAGACTATTCAGTTAATTAAGAGATAAATTCCAAGGATCAGGAAGAGTTTAAGTAATCCAAAAGGAATAGGGGATAATTTGATTTGGTAAGGAATGTGGAAATCTTCGCCACCCTTCATCTTTAAAGAGCAAGGAGAGCGGTTGCCAAATTTAAAGACAGAGAGAATGTGCTATTGTGGAGGTAGACATCTTACAGGTGCCAAAATATACCAGGCCTCTTATCCCTGTAAAGCTTTCCTCCTGCACTTAACCTCTGCCACCCAATTTCTAGAACCCAATAGTTAAAGGTAACTAGAAGCCAGAGGGCAAAGGAGCTCACTGAAGTCTGAGGTCAGCCTCAGAGGGCAAAATGAAGGAAGGTGAGGAGAAAATGTGGGGAAAAAAAGACACCTATCAAAATGATTATATCTATTTTACAGATGAGGAAACTAGAACGTCATAGCTGGTAAATGGCAGAGCCAGGATTAAGGCCAAGTATGCCTGATTCCAGAGGCTTTTCTACTTTGCAACAATTCCAGAAAAATTACTTCTACTTTTCTACCTTACAGCACTGTTGGAAAAATGACTTATGCTCTCAAGGGACTTGCAGCACTGGAACCTGTTGAGAAAAAACAAACAAACCAAAAACAATACAGGTGTCATCCACATCAAGATGTCAGGTATGTTTCCCAGCCTATAGCCATGGATTTCCTTGGTCCCTCTAAGATGCAGGAGGAGGAACCACCTATTCCTTGAATCTGTGAGTAGGTTTAGAATTGGCCCTCCTCCCAGATGAGAATTATGAGAGTGTTCCAGAAGAGCTTTGCTGCAGTGGTGCAGCTATTGAATGCCTGTTGGTTGTAAGAGCAAATCAAGCTTCTTGGTGGCATACCTTCTCTTTCTTCTAGCTTTGTCTAGAAATGGAGTTTTTATTTTGGCATTTGGGGAGAATTGGTGAAGGCTACCAATATTTTAACTTTGGGATTTTTAGAGTGTTGTTGTTGTTGCTGTTGTCTTTGAAGATCCAAGTAGTGTGAACTCATCTCTATTGATCATACTCATGCTTCTATTCTTTCTAAATCTAGGATTTTCATAAAAATACAAACATTGTCAAATGGGAAAATGTTAAATTATCAGAAAATACTTTAGAAAAGGTGAAGCCTGCTCCTTCCTCTCAGGCTTGAATATATGGAAATATTCTGTAAAACTCCAGTGTCAGCATCCAGACATTAGAAAGGATGCCACTGTGCATTCTTAATACCCCTTATATTATACTATGGGATCATTTTCCATCGTTGTCACTGTGCTACAAAGGACAGCTTAATAACTCTGGTCTAAACTCTGTGATTACATATACTCAGAAGCTAATTTGATATAATTGAGTGTGCTCTTTTGTTGCATTCTACATTCAGTTTATGTTTAATGCGTGAGGACTATGTTTAGTGGTGGTTATCAAGGGTAGAATAAGCCCCACAGGTGCTCCCCCCACAATCAGGCTTCTAAGTTACCTTTTCCATTGCTGCTAACATTGTTACCAGCTGAGGCAGCTGGTACAGGAATGAGAGAATTCTGCTGCTCCTTTACTTTGGATAAGATTCATTTAAACCAGATCTGAATGCTCTATTTCTATGGAACATCTGTTTGGGTGACACAATGTATGCATTTTTTAACATCTTAAACATTTGAATTTTGTAAAATTCTCTGTAAAAAAACTTTTTTTTTTTTTTTTGCTTTTTGGAGCACCTGCATATGGAAGGTCCCAGGCTAGGGGTCATAGGGGTCAAATCGGAGCAGTAGCTGCTGGCCTACACCACAGCCACAGCAACTCCGTATCCGACTATGTCTGTGACCTACACCATAGCTCACGGCAACGCTGGATCCTTTAACCCACTGAGTGAGGCCAGGGATTGAACCTGCATCCTCATGGATACTAGTCAGTTTTGTTACCACTGAGCCACAATGGGATCTCCCTGGTAAAAAATAATTTTTGACTTAGCAATTCTTAGTTTTCTATATGTATGTTTAATTTCTAAGTCCACAAATACAAAATTCATGCATACTTTGTCACCAAAAGTGGAGATTTTTAAGTTTTTAAATTTGTTAATTCACAATGATTCTATTTTTTCTTTGAGAGTTACACAGTTTCACTACATATTTCTATGCAATTTCACTCTCCTAGCATAAGGTAATAATAAAACTTATTCTATTGCAAGTAATATAATCATGGAATGACTTCCTTTCAAGAGTATCACCTGGCACCCAGCGGTTGTGTTTCTTTTTTTTTTTTTTCTTATTTGATTTTACGTTTTGTGTCTGAGTTACCATCGTGGCTCAGTGGGTTAAGGACCCATATTTGTCTGTGAGCACACACATTCGATTTCTGGCCTGGGTTAAGGATCCAGCGTTGCCATAATGTTCAGTGTAGGCTGCAGATGCAGCTGTTGCTGTGGCATAGGTCATAACTACAGCTCTGATTCGACCTCTGACTCAGGAATTTCCATATGCTGCAGGTGTGGCTATAAAAAGCAAAAACAAAAATAATCAATAAACCAAACTATAAGATCATTTCATTTTCTTTCTGCCATGAGAACGGCATATCCTACAAGATGACTGTTTCTTCTGCCTATATGACTCCTTCAGAATGCTCCTTTCATCCTGCATGAAAAAGACAAGTGAAACAGAGGCAATTTACAACTTAGATTCAGTGCAAGTAAAACCTAAATCTTTACATTGTCAATCGTGTAGTTTGTTGTTGTTATCACAACATACCTAGGAAAAGATATATATTGATATAAAAGTTGGTACCTATAAATGGGATGTAGCCATGGCAGAAATCCTAAAATATATGGCATTGGCTTCAGGGCTGTGGGGTTGAAAGTGCAGAAACTCTTAAGACAGGAAAATGAACTTTGTGAGTGGCCATACATTTGGTAAATCTGTCTTATGCAGTAACTTGAAAGTTATATGATGTACTTAAACTTGCAGTTTTAGCTGGAGAAGTTAGAAATCAAAATGTGAGTGAAGTGGCTTGGTTGCTTTTGGCAACATTACAAAAAGTTACTAAAAGAACGACATGTACCTAGAAAACTAAAGTTCAAAAGCAATGAAAGGAAAAAGTAGATCTGGAAATTTTCAAAATTTATAGGTTCGAAATATGAACTATTTTATTTTCCTCCACCAGTAAAAAATAAAATTGAGAAATGCTTTGACTAACAAAGACTGACTGAAGTTTGGCCTAGGGCAAAGATCAAATCAAGAAACCTACAGACTTGCCTTAATTAAACTCCATGAAGGGGTTTAAATTAGCTTTCAGAAAATCTTTCTATTTTGACAAAGTGGCTTATAGGAAAAAACAAGCAAGTTCTCTGCTGAAACCAGATAATCTCAATGTATTGACAATTAAGTCTGGAAAGGTACATTTCAAAAAAATCATGGACATGTTTACTGGAACATGGAACTTATTAGGATCATACAGATTGTTTATATATGTAACAAAACAAACATACACACACACAAAACAAAATGTGAGTCTTAAAATGACATTGAGTTCCCAAATTTTTGTGGTTGGAGATATATATATAATACTAATTAGTCCCCCAAGGAGGGTATAAAATTTAATTCTTTAGATGTATCTAAGGAAGTTGAAAAAAGAAATATCTGTTTGAAGTAGAACTGTAACCAAGAGAACCTGGTGATACAATCATACAATCATGAAGGAGAACTGAGGACTAATCCTGGAAGATTTCAAATCCCCAGAATAGGCAGGCCCTCAAAAATATTCCTGAAATAATTCCAGGTTTGATATATCCAATTATTTTGTGCTTTCCATTCCTCTTTGCTAGTGTTCATTGAGATTAATATGCCCCTGTTCCACTACTAAATGTTTAGTTTGCAGAGATGAAATAACTTACTGGTTTTTGGAATTAATACACCTTTGATCAAGAGAAGCTGTAGAGACATCTGGGGTCAAAGCTGGGGTACAGCTGGGATCTAATGTCAGAATTGATTGGGACTTTTTGAGATGCCTTCTTTGGGGTTAGAATGTGTTTATTTTGTGTGCAGATAGAACATGAGTAAATACATATGATTAAGAGGGTGAGATATAATAGACTGTATTATTGTTCTGAATTATTTTCTTCCCATCAATAAGAGGATCGTACATATCTTCCTATTGCCAAGTGAATGAAAATGAATCCTGTTGGGTGGCATTTTAGTCTTTGATCCATTTATATGAGATACAGCTATCTGATTTAATCTGGTCAGTGGGATAAAGGCTGAAAGGCTGACACCATATCTGAGCTGAGCCATGAAATGACTTAGCCACTATTCTTCTTTTTTCCCTGAGATTAGTATGTCCCAGATTACAGCTGCACCATCAGCCTGGATCCTGTAACGTAGATGTCAGAAGCAGAGAAGAGCCACATCTGACACACAGCCAATATGTAACAGGAGTGAGCAATAGATTTTGATTACTACAAAGATACTGAGCTTGTTTTATTTATTTATTTATTTATTTATTTATTTATTTTTATTTTATTTTATTTGGCTTTTGTCGTTTTAGGGCTGCACCCGCGGCATATAGAGGTTCCTGGGCTGGGAGTCAAAGCAGAGCTGTAGCCACTGGCCTATGACACAGCTCAGCGACACCAGATCTGAGCTATATCTGTGACCTAAACCACAGCTCAAGGCAATGCTGGATCCTTAACCCACTGAGTGAGGCCAGGGTTTGAACCTGCATCGTCATGGATCCTAGTCAGTTTCCTTTCCACTGAACCATGACGGGAACTCCAAAAATACTGAACTTTGAAGGGATCACTTTGTAAAAGCTGAGTACTAACATGAGTATTTTAAATTCCTTTTAATTTTTTTTTAGCTTCCCACTTATGTTTGGTAAGGATATAAAAGAATACAAAAGCATTTCCCTGTAGGATGTTAAGAAAACAGCAGGGCACTACCTACAATAATTTGGGTGCATGACAAGGCCAAGTGATGGAGAAAAGAGAGGTCAAAGTCAAGATACAGCCAATAGTTTCTTAATTCCACAGTTTAAGACATGTGGGAGAATGTTTAAGTGAAGCCTCAAAGCGAAGGTTTTATCCTTTTAACTATTATACAGCACTCAGTGCCATCAGCACTGATGAACACACTTATTATGCATTATCTACACAATTCATCTTTGGCACTTCAACAGTTCATGTATTTTGCAAAGCAGACTTCTTACTATTTTCACCTTTTGATAATGTAGCTTATAATGAGGTTAGTTCATCCACCATACTGAACTCGACACAAAGAAAACTAGGATAAAATATTGGTCATCAAATCTGAAGATTCAAATTGTACTATTGCAACATTACCCAAGAATGTACATTAGGAAAATTTGTCAGAGGCTTTTAAGGTGTCAGAAAGGGCAGGATCTGCATAGATAAATTATGAGAATGTTTTTCTCTTTTTTTCTATTATGCCAAAACTATACTACCACCAGTCTGGCCTTCTGTATTGCTGAGCCTAAGCGTTTGAAATAAGAAAACTTGAAACTTTCTAAAGCATTTCCCTGTTTACATTGGTTTTATTTTTATGTGAACATGTCTTAATTCATTCAAGTTTCCATCTCCGGTATTTGTGTATTACTATACCAGTGTTGTGTTTGACTATTTATTCATCACATTTATGAAATTTTCATGGAAATTCAATTTCAGTATAAATAATACTATATCATTATGATGTGGTTTGCTTACAGAAACACTATTTTAATGTTATTAGGAGTGTTAGTAGTTTTTAATGTTAATAGGAAAATAATTTTCAAGATATTACCAAAAAAATTAGTGTTTGTAAGAAGGCGTAAAGAATTCTATGTAAGGTTTGTACATGAATGATTATTTCTATTGGATAATGTCAAGTATTTTTATAGCACTTGTTTTATGCCATGAATAATTCTAAGCTTGTTCTATATGTTAATTCATTTAACCTGAAAACAAGCCCAAGAAGTAGATATTTTACAGATGACAAAATATAGGGACAGATAAGTTTAGAAATTTGCCCATGGACACACGGCTAATAAGTGGTCGATTTATCAAATCCAGGCAATCTGAACCACAGCCTCTCTTTTAAACTATATTAGGTTCACAAATTCCAACATTAAAATCTTGATTACCAGGCAGATATTCTCAGTCTTTTACTAATGCACCATAAACCACAATGCTTTAGAGTTTTGCAGGGAAAAGATCATTAGTTGGATTTGTTACCCAATTTGTATTCTAAACCTTGTATTGTGGCAGAGATGTCTGTCGGAGTTTGTGTTTACTTTCCATACAATACAGTTTTGTTATCTTCAGTTATCTTAAATTACTAAGTATTCTATTTATGGGTCTTACTCCCTAAATTAGGAGCCTCTAAAAGGTAGGGTGGATGATTTATTTATCTTGCTAACTGTACATCATCAGGGCCTGTCTTTGCAGCCTCTCGTAAGTGAGACACTACCTCATTACTTATGTGGATTCATTTTTCTTAAATTTAAGACAGCCTTAACATCTGGCATGATGGGGTGGGTTTCTTGTTATTGTTCCCCATATATGGGCCAATTATGCAGAACCACAGTGTAATCACCTAGTATCTCAGGGCAGTCCCTCTGATCATACAGTTGGCCAAATTGTTTTGAAAGAGAAACAAAACTTTTTATTTATGGAGCGTATGGAATATATTTTTTTTCTTTGCCTATAAGGAATGAGCACTGGCAGAAGACTAGAAAAATGGGATTCATGCAGAGAAATTATTTTAAAAATATTACAAATTATTTAATTCATTGGTGATCAAGGAAGAATGATCAATTTTCACGATTAGGCATTGGATTCAAAACCAGTACCATCAATGGTCCTTTATTGGAGATATTTATTGAGCAATTAATGCATGTAAAGTAATAATGATGAAATTCATAAATAATCTATACTCAGCAATTTAAGATAACAATATTAAAAAAAAAAAAAGGTTCAGGAGTTCCCATTGTAGCTCAGAGGGTTACAAACCCAACTAGTATCCATGAGGATGCAGGTTCCATTCCTGGCCTTGTTCAGTGGGTTAAGGGTCTGGTGTTGCCGTGAGCTGCAGTGTAGGTCACAGATGTGGCTCAGATTCCATGTTGCTGTGGCTGTGGTGTGGGCCAGCAGCTGCAGCTATGATTCAATCCCTAGCCTGAGAACTTCCATATTAGGCAGGTTCAGCCCTAAAAAGCAAAAACAAACAAACAAAAACACAGAAGAACAAAAGTACAAAGTAGATAATCATCTTCTAGCACATAGAATAAAATGTTTGAGCTAGTTAACTGAAGGATGGGCATGAGAAGGGCCTGGGCAGGGCCAGAGCCTAGAGTTGATTCTTCTTTTCTATTGCTTATAAAAAAATGAGAGAAAGTCTATGGTATAGGCAGTGTCTGGAAATATATAATTATATTGCAGGATAGCAGTTAATTTCAAGGATATATGGTAACTTTGTTCCTGCTAGATGAAAAAAGGAAGGCCAAAGGCAGCCCCAGGGAAGTTGCTATTTGAAGTTGTGGCAGGCAGTTATTGTCCAGGCTGTCTGTCAAGTAAGAAGGCTTTGATCCTGGACTGTGAGTCAGATGCAAAAATCCATCCTCTAAGAGGGCGATGTGCATAGATACAGCCGAGTTCTATACCTGGCAGATCATGTACATTGATTCACAGCACTTCTGCTCATTAGAATCTGGCAGAAGTTTAAACTATCTAGAGGCTGGAATCCGATGCTAGACCAAGTAAATTTTAGTTTCATCAATTGTTCTAGGTTGGGACTAGAACATTAGTTAGGTATGTCGTTGTTATTGTTTGCTGCTATCAGTTTTTTTTTTTTTTATGCTTTGTTTTTAACTTATTTTATCTTGTGATTTAGATTTCTGGTGATTCTAATGTACAACCAGCCTTGTGAAGTACTGCTTCACAGTGGGTGCAGAGAACCCAGGGATTTTGTAGAAATGCATATTTTGATTAGTAAGCTTGAGGCAGGGCCTGCGATCCTGCTTTTCTACCAAGCCCCCGGGTGCTCCAGGTTCACACACCATACTTAGGGTCATACTACTCTTTCCATAAGATACCAACACTTAGACATAGGGGAAGAAAGGTCTCTGATCAGAACCAGATAAGTACTTCTGATGAGATCACGTTTCAGAATTAGGGTCAAAAAGTAGAAAAGGGCATGGCTTAGCCTTAGGTTATCCATGTGATCTGTCCTAGGAAAAATTTTATAGTCACGTTTCACATTTGTGTTTCCCATTCTTTTAAAAAATCCTGATCCCTATATGGCATTTGACTCACCCTTTAAAGTCTCTACAAACAGGGGTATTATATCAAGCTTTACTTTCTGAAGTTTGTATTATGGAATGATAATTTATTTACAAACTATATATATTCTCTTGAACATACTAATATTCTGCCTCTTGCCACATTATTCCTTATTACTTGTACCATAAAAATGCAATTTGTTTCCTATTTGTTTAAAAAAATTCTTGAATACTGGGTGACAAGATTTTATTTATTGGAATTGTGAATTTTTAAGTGATTTAAATAATGGCAGCTACCAGATCCATTTCAGAAGACTCATTCCATCCAAATTAGAAATCACATTAAGGAAAATTAATCACTGTGAAATTTGATATAACAAATTATTTCTAGAAAAATTCAATAATAAAAATAATGAATGAGTTGTCAAAAAAGTAAAATTTGCTTTTTTTGGGATGTTTCTGCAATGTTTTAAGGAATCACTAGAGTCATGAAGTGCTGATAAAATGTGCACTGTCATCACTTTACTTTTTCAGTACATTAGAGTAAGCAATGGCCTTCTGAATTCTGATATTTGAATATACATTCATTGTAATATGTGAGCAAAGATAATGTATTAGGAATGGTAAAAGCTGTACCCTTCTGTTAGTCCCCCTACTTACTCTTAATTGAGAAAAGCAATACATTTTTAAAACTGTACATTGCAAGTTTGTTTTCATAAATTCAGGTATTTTTTGTGCATGTGGTCTTGGGATTTGAGAAAATGTGCATGTGTGTTTAGCATAGATTTGATCTATTTTTTGATAAGATACATGGGAAGTCATATGTATTTCTTTTCTATTGCTCTGCCACAAATTATTACACCTTTAGGGGCTTAAAGAAGAACGAGACACACGTAGTCTACTAGATTAGAACACAGTTTCCATTTTCAGGATTCCTGCTGTTGATTAACAGGGTCCACTGCTCAGGTTCTAGGGTGAAATCAGGATGTCATCTGAGGCTTAGAATCCCCTTCCAAGCTCACTTGTTGCCAGAATTCAGTTGTTGCTTTTATAGGACTGAAGCCTTCAGCTCTGAACAGGTGACCGCTACACTTTACCATGTGACTCTCCAAAATGGCCTTCTTCATCAAGGCCAACAGGAGAGCACATCTGACATGAGAAAACTCTTCAAACTCTCCCTGACTCTGACCACTAGACCTTCTTTTAAAGATTCATCTAATTAGATCTTGTCCAGGCTTAATTGTCTCACTTTTTATTAACTCAGATTGATAAGAGGGCTTACCTATGTCTGAAAAGTCGCTTCACATTTGCCATATACCACAACCATAAGAGTGATATCTCATTGTATTCATAGAGCTACAGGGGCTTGACCTTCATCTTGGGCTGTTAAGGTACAGTCTGGAAGGTGGGGGTATCCACCCAAAGGGGATTAGTCTGGAGATTTAAGATCTGATGCAACTGCCTTGCTGGATTTTAAACTTATTTAGGGCCCATCACCCCTTTCTTGCTCTCAATTTCTCCCTTTTAGACCAAGACTGCTTATCCTATGCCTCTTCCACCATTGCATGTTATGTCTGGTTTCACAGAATCACAGTAAATTGGAATTTTGCCTCAGTATGAATTAGATCTCAAGTTTTACACATGATCTCACCTTAGGTGAAACTTCAGATTTTATAGTGGATGCTGGAATGAGTCAAGAATTTCAGGGCTGTTGGCATAGAATTGATATATTTGGATGTGAGAAGCATATGAATTTAGGGGGGGCTGATGCAGAATGTTATGGACTGAATGTTTATCCCCACCCCAAATTTATATGCTGAAGCCCTAACCCCCAGCATGGCTGTATTTGGAGATGGGCCTCTAAGAAAGTAAAGGGTAAGGGAAGTCACAAAGGTGGGGCTCTGATCCAAAGGCATTAGTGACCTTAAACACCAGAGAATGCTCCTGCTTCACCTCTCTCTCCTTGTGAGCAAGCAGCAAGAAGACAGGTGTCTGCAACCCAGGGGGAGAGCTTTCACTAGACACCTACCGGCAATTTGATCTTGGACTTTCTGTCTCCAGAACTATGAGGGAAAAAATTGTTCTGTTGTTTAAGCCTCCCAGACTATGATATTTTGTATTGCAGCCCAAACAGACCGATGCATAGTCATCTAGTATATATGGTTAGATAAAGTAGCTGATGTCAAACTGTTACACAAGTTCTACTAATGTGTTTCCATTGGTAGTTTATCAAAATTTTCAGTTGGTCCACATCCTTGTTAATGCATGACATTTTCTTTCTTTTTAATTTCAGCCATCTTGGTGGGTAGGTAGTCATGCATTAAATAGTTTTATTGTGCAAATCGACAGTAATTCATGAAATTGAATACTTTCTTCTTTCTTTTATTAGCTATAGAAATGTTTCTTTTGTTAAGTGTTCATGCCATTGGCCTATTTTTTAAAAAGATGGGCTACATTTTTCCAAAATTTATTAGTTTTTTTTATCTTGTGCCCACAATATAATGCACCTTTAGTAAAATATATGTTTTGTACATACATTCTTCAAGTCTATGTATTGTCTTTCACTCATTAATAGTTTTGATTAATATAAATTCTTAAATATATTCCAATTAATATTTTATTTTATGGTGAGCATTTGGGGATTCTGATAAAAATTCTCTGTTTACTCCAAAGTCATGAAGGTGTTCTTTCATGTTTTTGATTAAAATTTAATTGCTTTACATTCTCATTTAGAACTGCAATCTGTATGGACTATCTTTGTGTATTTGCTGAAAGGAAGAGCTTAAATTCATTTTTTCCCTAAATGGTTAAATATTGACTTAGCACCATTTACTGAGAAAATACCATCTTATCTCCACTAACCTGCATGTGACCTTTGTTATTGTAAATCATGTGACTAGATACATATTCATCTGTTTCTGTTTTTTTCGTTCTATTCCATTGGCTATTTTTTTTGTCCTTTTGCTAAAATCCTGCCATATTAATTAATATTAGTTACTAAAGCTTTTTATTAATGCCTGATAGCTGGTAGTGAAAAATCTCTAGATTTATTCATCTTCTATATCATTGCCTTTCTATTTTTGGCCTTTTTGTATTTTCATATAGATTTATGAATCAGCTTCAATTTCCACAAAAATACTCAATTATATTTTGAGGAAAATTGGGTTGGAATCATAGATTAATTTAATACAAAAGGACATTTTTAGCATATTGAGTCTTCATTCCAATTTACATGTATTATATGGTGCTCCCTTTATTTAAACCTTTACAAAGTGTATCTTAGTGATATTTTGTATCTTTCAGTGTATAAAAATAGAACACAACTTTCTTTAGAATCTAATTGTTTTGATTCCAATTTAGTTACCTTTTTAAGGAATTTTATTTTCAATTTGCTTGGTATGTAGAAGCAAAATTTAACTTTTATTTGTTAATCTTGTATATAGCAAAATCATTGAAATTCCTAGATTTATTCTAAAAGTTTTTCTGTATAAAATTTTTTTAAACTTAGATGTAAAATCATTTCATTCCTGAATTATGAGTGCTTATTATTTCTTTCTTTCCAAATGTCATATTCTTTCTTCTTCTTTTTTCTTTTCTTTTGTGTGTGTGTGTGTGTGTGTGTGTGTGTCCAGTAGCTAAAACCTCCAGTACAATATTTAATAGAACTTGTGAATGAACCCCATAGAAGCAGATGTACACTCCACCCAATATTTGATTGGGATGCTGAGACTGATCATGCCACACACATTTCAAGAGGTTATGAAAAGGTGTACAAATTACCTAGTGATACTTTCTAGAGAAAGCAGGGCAGATTCCCAGGCTGGTCTGAAAATGGCTTAACAGAGAGCTGGGAGAAGTGACTGGTCTCATATTTTAAGTTTGTTTGTGGGTGTAGCAGGAGTGAGGGCTATCTCAACAGACTGGATCTTAGGTAGTTTGAACTCCTCATCAGAGCCAAAGAAGAGAGCACCTGAACTTTCATATCAGCTTGCCCCAAGGTGAGGCAGAAATTGAAGGAAGGGTAGTAGGGCTTGTAATAGTTTAGCAGTCACACCTAAAAAATGCAGTCTGTCTCTTTATTTCATTTGTTTTAATCCACTTACTCAGGTAAATTTTCTGATAATTTTGTACATTGTTTGTATATTTTGGAAATGTGTTTTATCTGAAAGATATGTGTTAGACTATTCCATTGCTGTAGATTTATCTATTCCCCCTTTAGTTGCTTACTTTTTTGTTTTATATATTTTGACTATAGGTTATTGGGTGCTATATATTTAACATTTTAAAAACTTGGGTTGACCCCTTTATAATGAAATGGCCCTTTTCATTTCTGTGAATGCTTTTGACTTAGGTATATTTGTCTGCTATTAGTAGAGCTATACAAAATCTCCTTTGGTTAGTGTTTGTATGCTCTTTATTCTTTTACTTTTAATCCTTGTCCCTAAATCTTATAGGCAAATTAAATGTATGTGTATATTTTTAAGTAGATTTGAAAATCCCAGACTTTTACCTGAAGTTATTAGTCTATTTATATTTGAATTCTTTTGGATATATTTATATACATACAACTCTCCTATTAATTTTCTGAATCATTTAATTTTACCTTTGTAATTGTTCTCTTGCCTTCTTTTTGATTAATCAACATTTTTCTTATATTTCTTCAATTATATCATTATAATTATTATTCTCATAGTGGTTACTGTAGGAAACAACATTTGCTATTGATTTTCATGATCAAAATAGTTACTTTATAAAATACTTCTAGAATATCAGAGCATTTACATTCTATCTTCTCCAAATTCCCAGCATTTTACAATGTTGTTGTCATATATGTTAATTTTATTTATAATTAAAATCACACAAAGCCTTACAATTATTGTTTTGTGCAATCAGGTGATTATTTGTATTTCCCACATATTTATGTTTTTAAAAAAATCCTTTTCCACTATTTTTATGTTTATTTCTATGTTTCTGTTTAGGACATTTTTCCTTTTACCTGTAGAAATTTATTTAGCCTTTCTTTCAATGAAAGCATGATAGTGGCAGATTATCTTTGTTGGAAATTGCCTCTGTTTATGTTTCCTTTTGTAAGAATATTTTCTGGGTTAATATTTATTTTCTGTGATCAGTAAGATTTCATTCCATTGTTTAGTCTTTCATAATTTATATTGATTAGATATCTCTCCGTCTTGTTGTGCCTGTTAAAACAATGTATCTACTTTTCACTAATTGCTTTTAAGATTTTCAAAAAATATTTTTCTGCCATTTTCTTAGTGTGGTATTACTGGTTTATCCTTCTGTCTATTCACAAATCTATGAATGGACATCTGCCAGTCGATTTGAAAATCTTTGCCATTATCTCTGCAAATATTATGCCCCATTCTCTTTTCCCTTTTCCCTTTCCTCTATGACTCATTACAGGTATATTAAAATTTTGAAATATATTTTACATGGCTTTTATACTCTTATTTTTTCATACTTTTTTCTTTTTCTGCATAAAGTTTTTATATTTTCTATTGAACTCTCTTTCAGCTTATAAAGACTGTGTTTTTGTACTTATAGTCTGGTGTCTAGCCCACCCATTTAGTTCTAAATTCCAGATGTCTTATTTTTCAGTTTTAGAATACTTCTGTGTTTTATATGATTTAGTATTCTTTTGAAATTGCTTTCCCTTTAATTATATTTTACAATTATTCTTTATTCTTAAGCAGTAATCATGAATATTTAAAATGCTTGCAAATTCTAATATCTGTTTAATCTATTGATAAATCTCTTCTCATTGTTTAGTTTTTTTCTTAAGTCTCTTCCTCTTCTCAAGTTTAGTATATTTTTTTGTCTTTTTAGGGCCACACCTGTGTCATATGGAGGTTCCCAGGCTAGGGGTCTAATCAGAGCTGTTGCTGCCGGCCTACACCACAGCCACAGCCACACAAGATCCTTAACCTACTGAGCAAGATGAGGGATAGAACCCACGACCTCATGGTTCCTAGTCGGATTCATTTCCACTGCTCCATGATAGGAACTCCTAGTATATAATTCTTTTAATGCCAGATATTACGTATAAGGAAACACAGTAGTGCAAGATATTGCTACTTTTCACCTGAGGGTCTTCCTCTTCCCTCTGCTAGACAGATAGGAAAGAGCAGAAATCTCAATGAATTCATTATTCATTTTTTCCAGAACTTGATTGTAGTTTTACTGACTTATTCTATCTTTTGTTTGCTTTTTTTCTTGGGCCTGGCCCTCTTGAGATTTGATTGAAACCCTGGATTCTTCTCTCTCTCTTTTTCTTGATGAGATTACAGCAAGCTGAGTTTTACCCTCTAGAATTTCCCAACATAGCGGAGTCTATAAAACTCTAGGATTTCTTATGTTGCTTTTTAGAAAATTTTAAGTAAATTCCCAGCCTCCTTTAGTCTTGAAATTCTACAATATGTTTTAGGAAACACTAAGCTAGTCATGAAGTTTCCAAATTTTTAAAATTGTTATTCTTATAATGCTTGAACATTGAGTTTAGCTGGTTTCTACTCAAATAAAATATATACATTTAGGGTAAGCTAGAACACATCAAGCTGTGACTAGAAAATGCCCACAGTTCTGTAAAGCCTCAAGGGAAATATATCTAATAAACATGAAGTCTCCTTGGAGACATTCTCTACTTTATGGGATTTTTGTTCATCTGATTTTTGTTTCTTTGAAAGTTTATGCCCATAAAAATAATTTTTGAAATACTTTCAGCTTTTTAAAATTGCTGTAGGGAGAACATTACTATTGCAACCTATTGTGTCCTTCTTATAATGGGAACTCTCAGTGTAGTTTCTTTTCCTTTTTTTAAGTCAAACATATTGAAAGTACTATTTAAACGCACTTTAAAATCCACTCTTTCTAAGTAAGTGCTTTAATAAACTTAGACAAATGCATACAGCCATGTACTCACCACCACAACCATACTGTAGAATATAGAATGTTTCCAGCACTTCAAAAAGTTTCCCTGTGGATCTTTCTGTCAGTGACTTCCTTCTACTTACTACTAGCCCCTGGCAGACATTAAGTCTTCTTCCGATAATTGTGCCTATTCTGTAATAGAAATACAATATAAATGGGATCATAGAGTATGCAATTTTTTTGGGCCTGGCTTATTTCATACAGCTTAAGGCTTTGTAGATTCATGCATATTGTTATATGCATCAGTAGTTCATTCATTAATATTTCTGAAGAATATTTCAGGTATTTGATGTGTTTCTAGATTTGGTGATTATAAATAAAGACACTGTATGATGATATATTTCTAGACCTCTAGGAATGGGTCGAGGGCATTTAAGTTATTTCTAGATATTATTGGCATATGGGTATTTGGGTAAGCAAGTTTTTATTTCATTTGAGTAAATATCCAAGAGTAAAATTACTGTGCTGTGTTTAAGTGCGTGTTTAACTTCCTAAGAAATTGACAAACTGTTTTCCAACAGAGCTGTATTATTTTTACACTTCCCGCTAGCAGTGTTTGCAAGTTCCACTTGCGTCACATCTTCACTAACATTCAGTATTTTCCATTTAATAACGATTATAGTTAGTATGTAGTTGTTTTAATTTGAATTTCCCTAATGTCCACCACTATTGAAAATTACTTCATGATTTGTTTAGCATCCATACCTCTTTTTCATAGAAGTGGCATTTTTTGCCTAATTTTATTGGAGTCCTTGACTTCTTTTTATTGAGTTGTAAACTTTTTTGAATGTTCTGCATATATGTCTTTCATCAGATATTTTATACTTTTAAAATGTTCCCCTATCTGTAGCTTGGTTTACCTTTTCTTAACAGTATTTTATTAAGTATGAAGTTTCTTACTTTGATAAAGTTCAATTAATACATATGTACATAAAGTTGCATATATGTATGCAAATTTCTTACTTTGATGAAGTTCAATTAATAAATATACATATATGTATATAAAGTCAATTAATATATATACGTATATATATATATAAAGTTATGTATAAAGTTAGGAAAAGCGTATATTGCTTTTCCTCAGCACCTTGGTTGAATTAACCATAGTCTATTGACCACAATTTTGTGGGTCTCTTTATGAACTCTTTATACGTATAGATACACAAATTTAAAAAATGTAAAAACAATGACTAAACAATATTTGCCCAGAAGAGTGATATTAAGATTCTCTACTATGTTTCCTCCTGGAATTTCTATATTTTATCAATTACATTTAAGTCTACAATCTCCTTAGAACTAATTGTTACATGGGTAATACCAGCTGTTCCCTTTTTTCCCCATATTGATAGTTATCTCTAGCAGCTACACTAACCCTGACACATCATTGTATATTGAATGTTTGCAGAGCAGATAACTTATGAATTTTATGGATCTGCTGATGAAGTGTTATTATACTCTAGGAGCTATCGTTATGGAAACATAATTGAGGTGCCTCATCCACATTTGGACCTTATATAAATGATGGGACTTTAACTGCTCCTGTAAAGGATAAAACTTCTACAAGTTTGGGACATGAAGTTTGTACAAAAAGGGGCATGAATCATGGAGGCCAGAGGATGGGCTGCTGTAGGTTGCTTCTGAAATTGGCTCCCATGGAGTTCCTGTCGTGGCTCAGTGGTTAACGAATCCGACTAGGAACCATAAGGTTAAGGGTTCGATCCCTGGCCTTGCTCAGTGGGTTAAGGATCCGGTGATGCTGTGAGCTGTGGTGTGGGTTGCAGATGCGGCTCGGATCCCACATTGCTGTGGCTGTGGAGTAGGCCGGTGGCTACAGCTCCTGTTAGACCCCTAGCTTGGGAACCTCCATATGCTGCAGGTGCGGCCCTAGATAAGGCAAAAAGAAAAAAAAAATGAAATTGGCTTCCAGTAATCCCTTTATCCAGGTATTCATACCCATGTATAATCCCTCCTCCTGTGTGTGGCCTGGATCTAGTGATTTGCCTCTATTGCATTTTAAAATTCATTCTCATGATTAGAATGCAAAACAGTAAACTTACTCCTCTCTCTCTCTACCTCTTTCTTTCTCTCCCCCACCCCCACCATGTCCCAACTCAGTCTGATATATTGTGCCCTTCCCTAATGGAGAAGTCTTAAATGGTGATGAACTGAGGCCGGTGTCTAGCCAATACCATAGAAGGAAGTGAAACCCTCTATCCAACATTCTGTAAGAAACTAAATTTGAGCAAAAACCATGTAATGGAGCTTATAGCACTTCTGTCCTAGTCTGCTTAATCTGCTATAAAAAATTACCACAGACTGGGTTACTTCTAAACAGCACCAAAAAAAGTATGCTTACAATTATACAGCTGGAAATCTGAGGTGGGAAAGGGGTTGCAGACTTGTTTCCTCACATGACAGAAGGGGCTGGGAAGTTCTGTGGAGTCTCTTTTGAAAGCACTAATCCCATTCATGTGAGCTTCATTCTCATGACCTGATTATCCCCCAAAGGCCCATACATGCTAATACTGTCTCCTTTTGGTGGAGTAGGATTTCAGTATATGAATTTTGAGGGGACACATCATTCAGACCATAGTTGATCCTTTCCCAGTTGAGCCTTGAGAGGGCCATGGCCACATCTGGCACTTTGCTTGCAGCCTGTGAGAGACCATGATTAAGAGGCACTCAGCTAAATTTTACCTGGATTCCTAATCTACAAAAACTATGGAATAGCAAATATTATTATTTTTAAGCCACTATGTTTGTGCTAATGTTTATGCACTAATTGATAATTAACATGTCAACTATACCATTACCGTTTGTTGGAAAGATTTTTTTCACCATTGCTTTTCCTCAGAACCTTGGTTGAATTAACCATAGTCTACTGACCATAATTTTGTGGTCTCTTTATGAGCTCTTTATTTTTTTCATCAATCTATGTATATTTTCACTAACTGCAACATATTTTGGTTACTATAACTGGGTAGTGCATAGTCCCTATGTATTGCTGATGCTGCTGTTCCATAGATCACATTTTGAAAGCCACCTCTTTAAAAGATCAAAAGCCAAGTGTACTTGCTACAATTGCTATGCTCCTTTATTTTCCCTTTGATATTTAAATTGTTGTAACTATTTATGCATATGAGCTTGTCAGGAGGCCTAGTCTAGTTTGATAGGAACAGCTTCCAACAGGAATTTATATGGGCTGGCACTACCTGAGATCCCTTTACTTCAGGATGAGACAAGTATGAGGAGAACCCCGTCAGCTGTGGTGCACACCAAGGCTTAACTTTATCAGAAACTACACCCTCACTTGTGCTATTCCCTGTTTTCTCCTTTATATTGCATTCCTCTCTTCATTACAAGATTTTCCTGATGAACATCCCCTCAATGCATGTGTGAATTTGACTATCTATCTATCTATCTATCATCTATCTATCTATCATCTATCTCTCATCTATCTATCTATTGCTTTTTAAGGCTATACCTGCATCATACTGAATTTCCCAGGCTAGGGTTTGAATTGGAGCTGCAGCTGCTGGTCTATACCACAGCCACAGCAACATCAGTTCCGAGCCACACTTGTGACCTACACCACAGCTTATGGGAACACAGGATTCTTGACCCACTGAGCGAGGCCAGGGATTAAACCTACATCCTCATGGATACTAGTCATGTTCTTAACCCACTGAGTCACAATGAGAACTCCCCCAATCCCTATCTTTTAGTTAACACCTGGAGAGACCATGATTTGCACTCATGCTTATTTATATACATTCTTAGGACACTTTTGCCCAAATGGTGGAAGAAGACTAATACATGAAAATTCTTTGGCATGGAAGTCATAAAACACCATCTTAAGATTTTATCCAGAAGGTCCATTTCACTCTAAGTTTTACCTTCAGGTAAAATTTAAGAAATGCTTAAGAATTCTTAAATACTTAAGAGTTCTCATGGAAGAAATAGGGAAGAAACTTTTTTTTGCCAGTGTGATTCCCTAACAACCAGTTAATTAGACAGATTAATGGAAGTGTTCTTGCTTTTGAAATATGGCCCAGCATGAGAGGACATAGAAACCATCATTCCTTCTACTGTCAAGGTCTTCGTATCCATCCTTCAACAGAAGTAGACAGTGTATATAATGTCAAAGTGGTTGGGGATGTTTAGTGTAATGGTATGTTATCTTGATACTTAACTAATCGTTTTGAAATTTTATGCGTGGGCATCACTCACAATGCAGATTTCATAAGTTTAAGAGGTTGATTGAATACCTGTCATAGTAAAAAATTATGTGCTTCTAAATGACCAGAATATCTCTCATCCTGAGACACCAATGAAGAAACTAGTAATGCCACTTGAACACAATGCAACTAGTATGAAAAAAACAGATGTAAATGAAACATGAAAAACATTTTTGTAGTTAAATATATATTTGTTTCTCAATACAAAGACTTTTCTAGTAAGAGCTGGACTATCAAAAGCCAATATTTAGGAGTTCCCATCGTGGCTCCGTGGTCAACAAATCTGACTCGGAACCACGAGGTTGCGGGTTAGTTCCCTGGCCTTGCTCAGTGCGTTAAGGATCGAGCATTACCGTGAGCTGTGGTGTAGGTTGCAGACACGGCTCGGATCGCGTGTTGCTGTGGCTGTGGCGAAGGCCAGCAGCTACAGCTCCTGTTAGACCCCTAGCCTGGGAACCTCCATATGCCACGTGTGAGGCCCTAGAGAAGGCAGAAAGACAAAAAAAAAAAAAAAAAAGCCAATGTTTAGACTATTAACACAAGGTGAATTTATCACTATATATGTGTGTGTGTGTGTGTATATATATATAGAGAGAGAGAGAGATGTATATATATATACACATTATATATGATTTATATATTTATTTAATTTTCTATCTATATGAGATGATGTATGTTTAATAAGCTTACTGTGGTAATCATTTCTTGATGTGTATAAGTCATACATATGCTGTTCACCTTAAACTTGCACAATATTGTATATTTATCTCAATGAAACTGGAAGAAAAAATGATTTTGCTAAAATGCAAAAACTGCATTAAGATAATTGTGAAGTTCTAATTCGTCTTTTTCTTAAAAATGGCTTGTCTACTGGGAGTTTAATGGATGAAGGATTTTAAAGGGGTTATAGAGAATTTTTTTACTATAGAAGGAAAAAATGCTGAAGGTATGACAGAGCCTCATAATTAAACAGAAACTTACAGCTCAATTAAATTCAAGCATCATTATACATAAAACATCAGTGAACATCAGGAGACTAATAGAAAAACATGCTATTGATGTTATTAGACAAAAAGGTAAGAGATAAGTAGACAGGCCCAAACATTGCAGAGAGAGAGCCAAAAGAAATGTGAAGACTATAGCTGGAAATCAGTCCTCTCTCTAATAAACTGATGAATATACTCTCGACACAGAAAAGCTATGCACTGTTTCAAATATATTAACTCAAGTTTAAAGGAAACATTATGAATAATTATTTTATTTTGAATGAATTGGGGATATTGGGATATGAAAACTAATATGTATATGTGAAAAAAGGGGAAGAAATGACTCATATGACTGGCGAGACACCCATCTTCTGATTCACTCTTACAAAACTTTTAATGAGACTTAGGTAAGTTATTACAAAGGAGAGCTTGCAAAAATAGCTATTTTCACTTTCAGGATTCATGACATAGAAAATTATTTAGGAAACAAACAAACAAAATATTTGGAGTTCCCGTCGTGGTGCAGTGGAAACGAATCTGACTAGGAACCATGAGTTTGCGGATTCGATCCCAGTCCTCGCTCGTTGGGTTGAGGATCTGGTGTTGCCATGAGCTGTGGTGTAGATAGAAGACACGGCTCAGATCTGGCATTGATGTGGCTGTGGTGTAGGCCAGCAGCTGTAGCTACGACTGGACCCCTAGCCTAGGAACCTACATATGCCATGGGTGTGGCCCTAAAAAAAAACAGGAAAAGAAAAAAAGGAAAGAAAAAAAAGAAAATTATTTAGGAAATATATAAGGTTAAATATTTTTTGATAGAAATATGGGATAACATAATTGGAAAGTTTTTTTATTTATTTTTTATTTTTTTCATAACAATGAGTTTTACTTCAATTATAGGTGTACAAAGATTATCACAAGTCGATGTGATACATTTTGTGTCCCAAACCCACAGTGCATCACCCCACCCCCCAGATTGTCTTATTTGAAAGACCAAGGTTTTCCAAAATCTGTGAGTCATTGTCTGTTCTTCAAAGAAGTTCATTGTGTCACTTTAGTTGCCACATGTAAGTGGTAGCATTGGGTGTTGCTGTCTAATTGTCTGACAGGTTTCACTTCGCATGATCATTTCTAGGTCCATCCATGTTGCTATAAATGTTGTTCATTCTTTTGAATGGCTGAGTAATATTCCATTATGTGTATGTACCATATCTTCCCTATCCACTCCTCTGTAGAAGGGCATTTAGGTTGTTTCAATGACCTGGCTTCTTCCCTCTCCAGCTGCTTTAGATGTAAGGTTAGGTTGTTTATGTGAGCTTTTTCTTGTTTCCTGAGGTAGGCTTGTATTGCTATATGCTTTCCTCTTAGCACTGCTTTTGCTGCATCCCAGAGGTTTTGGAGTGTCCTATCTTTGTTGTCATTTGCTTCTAGGTATTTTTTAATTGCCTCTCTGAATTCTTCAGTGATCCATTGGTTGTTCAGTAGCGTGTTGTTTAGTCTCCACGTGTTCGTATTTTTTGCCATTTTTTTCTTGTTGATTTCCAGTTGTATAGCATTGTGGTCAGAGAAGATGCTTGATATGATTTCAGTTTTCTTAGACTACTGAGGCTTGATTTGTAGCCCAGGATGTGATCAGTCTTAGAGAATGTTCCGTGCGCGCTTGAGAAGAATGTGTATTCTGTTGCTTTTGAATGGAATGTCCAATAAATATCTATTAAGTCCATCTGATCTAATGCTTCATTCAGGGCCTGTGTTTCCTTATTGATTTTCTGTCTGGATGACCTGTCCATTGCTCTAAGTGGGGTGTTAAAGTCCCCCACAATGATGGTGTTATTGTTGATTTCTCCTTTTAAGTTTGTTAGCAGTTGCCTTATATATTGTGGTGATCCTATGTTGGGTGCATAGATATTTCAAATTATTACATCTTCTTCTTGGATTGATCCTTTGATCATTATGTAGTGCCCTTCCTTGTCTCTTAAAATGTTCTTCATCTTAAAGTCTATTTTGTCTGATAGGAGTATTGCTGCTCCAGCTTTCTTTTGATGCCCGTTTGCATGGAATATTTTCTTCCATCCTCCTGCTTTCAATTTGTATGTGTCTCTAGAAGTGAAGTGGGTCTCTTGAAGACAGCATATATATGGGTCTTGTTTTTGTATCCATTTGGCTAGTCTATGTCTTTTGGTTGGGGCATTCAGTCCATTAACATTTAAGGTAATTGCTGATATATATGTTCTTATTGCCATTGTATTAACTGTTTGCAGTCTTTGTTGCTCTTTATTTTACCCTGAAGTTTTGATATAGGAGTCTATATACAAATGAGATTGTTTAAGCTGTTGGTTTCTTGATTGCATGTGTGTATCCAGTGACCTGCATTTGTGCTCCCTTCTCACGATTTCTAATTTTGGTAGCATAATTGCACATGGATGATTTAGTATCTTTACTGTATATATGCCTTTCCTGGTGAGCCTTGTCATTTGTGGTGTTTTTGTTTATGGTTGTGGCCTTTTCTTTTCTGACTAGAGAAGTTCCTTTAAGATGTGTTGTAAAGCTGGTTTAGTGTTGCAGACATCTCTTAGCTTTTGCTTATCTGTAAAGGTTTTGATCTCTCCTTCAAATATGAATGTGAGCCTTGCAGGGTAAAGCAATCTTGGTTGGAAGTTTTTCCCTTTCATCACATTAAGTATATCATGCCACTCCCTTCCGGCGTGCAGAGTTTCAGCTGAAAAATCCGCTGATAACCTTATTGGGGTTCCCTTGTATGTCATTTGTTTCTTTTCCCTAGCTGCTTTCAAAATTTTCTCTTTGTCTCTAATTTTGGTCATTTTGATTAATGTGTGTCTCAGGGTGTTCCTCCTTGGGTTTATTTTATATGGTACTTGTTGCACTTCCTGGAATTGAGTGAGTGGTTCCTTTCCCATATTAGGGAAGTTTTCGGCTATTACCTTTTGAAATATTTTTTCTGTCCCCTTCTCTCTCTCTCTTCTCCCTCTGGCACCCCTATAATATGGATGTTGGTGCGTTTAACATTATCCCAGAGTTCTCTGAGACTCTTCTCATTTCCTTTCAATCTTTTATCTCATTTCTCTTCTGCATTAGTGATTTCCATTAATCTGTCCTCCACCTCACTGATTCGTTCTTCTGCCTCCTGTATTCTACTATTGGCTGCTTCTAATGAATTTTTTATTTCAGTTGTTGTATTTTGCATCTCTTCTTGTTTAATTTTTACAGCTTGTATTTCTCTGCTCAGTGTTTCCTGTAAATGATCAATTTTTGCCTCCAGTTTATTTCCAATGCCTTGCATCATCTTCAGCATGAACAGTCTAAAGTCTCTTTCTGGGAAGCTGGTAATCTCCTCAT